>ML821809.1:98614-119842 GCA_009831015.1 Picea engelmannii | reverse complement strand
GAAAGAAATGTGATAAAAAATCAAACCAAAACCAATACAAAAAAATCAAATGGTGGGGGTCTTTTGTTTGTTAAAAATATCAATCTCTTAGGCATGCTTAGAGTTGACAGGGTCAAAAACAAAACAGGGTAATATCTTCATGGCAAGGAATCAAACTCCATGACAAATTAAATAAACCATTTTCCTTCAATGAAACTTTTTAAAACAAAATGGTAATTATAGTCGCAATTTTTCATGCTTTCAGTCATGAAAACGAAGCATGAATAGACGATAAGTAAAAAACGACGATGTACAATTGTTGTTTAGGAGACTGCTCATGAAGAGTAATAAAAATTCACAGACCCTATGTAGGCAGCTCACGTAGGTCATTTTATAAAAATAATTATATTATTGCTGCCAACAATGGCGACATGCTGGGAGAAGCAATTATCTTTGTTACATGAACGAGTTCAGGTTAGAAAAATCTAAAAATCTTCAAATCGAAGAACAACCGAAAAGTCATTTGAACATCTCAAATAATCATAACGCAGTCCAGTTTCAGATAACTTTTATTTTTAAAGAAATGAAAACTGGTGACAAACTTGGCGAAAGAAAGTCACGATGTTAAGTTAAAATCTCCAATACTTTTGACAGGGCCACTGCTTCCAACAGGCGTCCATAGCCTTGACAAGGATGTCAATTAACCCACTCTGACGTCTATATCCTGTCAAGAAATTTCAGATCATAACGAAGGATGTTTAAGGCCAAAACGAAATCCATATCTGAGAATTTTCTTTCACCTGACATTGCTTTGCTGCCAGCGGGCCTGTTCAGTACCTCGACGAAGTTATCTTGGCATCATGCATGCATTTACCCACTGCCAGCAGACCTGTTCAGTGTCCCGACAGGTTTACAAACACTTCCCACATCTCTCTGAGAGTTTATTCATATTATATTTGTTTAAAATATTCAATAGAGCGGGGTGACGCTGAAAATTCCAGTCTTTATGTCACATACCTTAAATTTTTTTTGTGCTGTCCTTCATCAAGATCCAAAAATAGTTCATTAATAAAACTAATTTTCAAGAACAGGGAGACATCGTTGAGTTGCTCTCTTAAAGAACATGGATAGTGTAAAAATATTTTTATAGATGGTCGTGAATACTTTCAATTGCAGATTGAAACCGAGAAAACGATTTTCAAACAAAAAGTCATCTTTAACAAGGCTACAATTTCAGAGAAATACAACAATTGATGTTCTGACAATTTTCAATAGTTATTTTCAAGGGGAAGTTTTCTGTTTTCTTCATCTGAGCTAACCCATGGTGCAGGTATGTGTGCTTCAAAAGAAAGACCGATAAGCATAAATGAAAACCAAAACAAACCAGAAAAGAAAAACAAACAACAAGTAAAACAAAACAGAAAATATTTACAAAGGGTGTATGGGAGCGTCATCAGGTGAAGTACTTTTTGAGAGCTTGGCCATTCACCGAGAAGGTGTCTGGCTGTCCCTCTAAATTCTGCAGGCGAAAGGAACTGGGACCCAATTTCTCAACAATTAAAAATGGTCCCAACCACAAGTTTTGAAACTTAGTATGCTCTCCTTTTCCCTCATGAGGTTTGTCCCACTTAAGGACAAGGTCGCCTACCTCAAAATTTCTGTCAGAGGCAGAATTGGAATCAAACCAATTTTTAACAATGAGTTGATGTTGATCTAATTTTCGTTTTTCTTGAGCCTTTACTTCCTCTAACTTTAGCAAAGTGTTAATCCGACTCTCCAAGGGCTGACAATCTTCTTCTTGCACCTTTTGCGATAACTGCAGAGATGGAAGAAGGACATGCGGTGGAAGAATCGTTTCCCTGCCATAAACGAGAAAAAATGGAGAATTACCAACAACAGTTTTAGGAGTTACCCTGTCGGCCCAGATCGCGTTCAATAGTGCGTAATGCCAGTTTTTATGGTTTTCGAAGATCATTCTCTTGATAATTTTGATCAGGTTTTTATTAGTTGATTCCGTCAAACCATTGCCTTGGGGGTAATAGCTGGAAGAGTACTTTAATTCTATCCCTTTTTCTAGAGTGAAATCATTCATTTCAAGAGATGAAAAATAGGAAGCATTGTCAAATACCAGGCATTCAGGAATATCGAAACGAGTGATAATATTTGAATTCAGGAAGGATATTACCTGGCTGGTGTTTACAACTTTTAATGGGGCAGCCTCGGACCACCTGGTGAAATAATCTGTCGCTGTTATGATGTATTTATGCTGCTGCGAGGATGCCGGATTGATTGGACCTATAATATCCAGGCCCCACTGCTGAAAAGGGGAGTCTACCGAAACTGGTTGCAGTGGGAATGCTGGTTTTTGTATCCATCCAGATGCCTTTTGACAAATTACACACTTGCGACATAAGGCATGCGCGTCTTTGAAAAGGGTAGGCCAGTAGTAAAATTCTCTTAATACTTTATGGGCGGTGGTGTCTCCACCAAAATGCCCACCAACTTCCCCTGCATGTAACTCCAATAAGACTTTTTCTGCTTCATCTTTTTCAAGACAACACATAAGTATTCCATCGAAATTTTGGCGAAATAAAATATTGTTAATCAGCTGAAAAGAAGCAGATTTTAATCTTAGTGCTCTCCTTTTTTTGGGATCAAGGTGACGGGGAGCTGATCCGTGTATAAGACAAAATTTGATGTTGTCGTACCAGGGACTAGTAAGGTTTTGTGCACAACAGATTTGATTTTGATGGTGTTGATCTGAAATTATCATATCAGTTTCATTTAGCTATCCTATAGCTGAATCAACAACCAACTTACATAAACCTTGGCCTCTAACAATTTGTGCTGGGGTGATTTCTATGTCATATTCTTGTAAGGATGTGACCCAATTTTTCCTTTTTTCACCTAGTTCTTTCTGTACTAACAATTTTTTGACAACAAGGTAAGGGACAATGATTTTCGTCCTAGATTTCAACAGATAAGATCGAAAGTGTTTTACCGCTTTAAAAACAACATAAGCTTGCTGATCTACTGCTGGGTAATTAAGTTCCGCTCCCTTGAAGACTGAGCTCATAAAGACAATTGGGACTTCGTTGTTTTCAACATTCTTTTTGGTTAGGACAACAGCGTAAGACCGATCAGAGGAAAACGTGTAGAGGGTGAAGTCTCGCGAAAAATCAGGGCTCATTAGAGAAGGAGCATCTACTATAGCCTTTTTTATTGAATCAAAAGCTTGACTTTCTAAAGGTCCCCAATGGTACTGTACATCATTTTTTATTAAATTTTGTAATGGTCTCACCATTTCTGAAAAGCTGGGGACGAATCTCCTTACAAAGTTTATCTGTCCTAAGAAAGATTGCATGGACTTTTTTGAAGAGGGAGGGGGCAGTTTCGAAATGACTTGGGTTCTTTTCGGGTCAATAATCATCCCTTCATTTGATAAAATGAATCCGAGGAGCTTACCTTGTTCTACTGCGAAGACAGATTTTTTAGGATTTAAAGAAATGCCGTACTTACGACATCGTTGCAGAACAGATCTTAGATGAGCTAGATGATCCCCTTTATTTTTTGAGAAGACAGTGACGTCATCTAGGTAAACTACTATAGATTGATTAATTAAACTGCGGAAAATGATATCCATCACTCTTTGAAAGGTGGCACCGACATTTACGAGCCCAAAGGGCATCTTCCTATAAGCATAGGTTCCCCATGGGGTACGGAAAGTAGTTTTGAGCTGGTCTAGGGGAGACATAAGGACTTGGTTATACCCTGAAAAACCGTCCAACAAGGATAATCTTTCAGAACCATATACCTGTTGAAGGATCTGCTCCATGGGAGGGATAGGGTGGTTGTCTTTATCAAACGTTGGGTTAAGATTTCAGAAATTGACACATAGTCAAATTTCACCACTCTTCTTCCTCACAGGGACAAGATTAGAGACCCACTGTGTATGCCTTACTGGGAAGATTAATTTAGCATTCAAGAGTTTGTTTAATTCTTTCTTAACTGTTGGTTCGAGTTTTGGGTGCATCTTTCTTAACTTCTGTTGAAAAGGTTGGGTCTGGGGTTTCATGGGAATAATGTGTTGTATGATGTTAGGATCAAAGGTTTTTAAGTCGTCGTATGTCCAGGCAAAGACATCTTCGAATTCCTTAAACAACTTAATAAATGCTACCTTTTCTTGCTCAGAACATCCCAACCCGAAATTAATGCACTGTGGGTTGTCTTTAGTTCCCAAATTTACTTTTTCATGTGTCAAGGAAGAACTATTCGTTTTACAATTCACTGATTTTCTGAACTTATCGTGAAGATCATAAAATTTTTCTAATCTAACCACAGATTTCGGGATAGAGTTTACCATGTCCGATGCAGACTCCAGGGATCTCAGATCTGGTATTACCGTAAAGTTGCGAAGATTTTCGTTGTGGGTACCTTCGTCGATCATCGCGCCGTGGAAAGTTTCTTCCATGTGCATAAAACTGATGATCTGTTGATCGTCATCGAAGACTTTCCAATTTGTGATGTTGTCCGGGATGGATGGTCTGAACAACAATTCGACGGAAAAAACATTCGGAGATAGGCCTTCTGCAGGAAAAAGTTTTGAGGCGGCGTTAGCTAACAAATCTACCTCAGAATTATTCAATCTAGGAATAGAATTTATGTTAAACGCAAAAAACTTGTTCATCAAATTCCATACCTCAGTCTGATAGCTTTTAAGGTGCGGAGATAAACAGTGGAGAGAATTTTTTACCTGTCTAACCACGATTTCCGAATCACCAAAGACAATCAAATTCTGAATGTTCAAATCTAGTGCTTTTCTGAGACCTTGCAGGAGTGCCTCATATTCGACCGTGTTGTTTGTGCATTTGAATTCTAACCGGAAAACAATCAAAGTCTTGTTACCTGCTGGATCAATGAGCACGCACCCTACACCAGCTCCTTCCTTAGATTTTGACCCATCGAAGTAAAGAGACCATATTTGATTTTTGTCAGGTGCATGTGACCACTGAGAGAAGGCTGTTGACTGCGTGCATGTCATAATTTCGGATTGCTGTACCGGGTCGGTAATGGTAGAAGTTTCAGCCATGAAATTGCCGAAAAAAGTGTCCATCCCCTATATTTTAGGTGAATTTGCGGAAGCAGTGAATGGTTCATTAGGATCATTTAAATCGGTTACCGTGAAATTAAGATAACTCTCACGATTTACCTTGATTCTGTTAGGCTTTCCATCTTCGGGCAGCCACAAGTGAGATCAATCAGTTGCAAAATAGCCATGTAGTTGTTCAGACCAATCTCTGCTTAAAAACAAACCATATACTTCTGGGATATCTACGAAAATGATATCAATCACTTGATGGACTTTAGGATTAGATGATAATCTGATAAGTACATTTTTTAATTCGCCTATCACTTTAACACTAGTTCGATCAAGCTGAATAATTTTCAGGCTGGACGGTTGAACTTCGGCATTAATTTTTTGACAGACAGACCAAGGCATTACATTTGATGATGCACCTAAATCTACCATACAATTATGTACATTCCTATTGAAAATTTCAAAAGTCAACAAAAAGGGAGGGACATTTCTGCAAGTATTAACAACGAAAGTTTGCCGTTTTTTAATCGCAACCCCTAAAGCTAGTTTATCTATATTTGTTACACTTTTTACAACAATGTCTCTTTTATCAGAAGATTCTGACGTCGTTTTGGCGGAGACCTTTTGGGGTGTTTTGGGGTTGTTTTCAACAACTTTGTTGTTGTTCAGATTGCTATTTTTGCTGTTTTCGGCAATATTTTGTAGCATCTTTTGCAAAAGAAAAGAGAATTTTAATAATTCGTAAACATAAATGTTATCCCTAAGATTTTTTATATCCTCAATCAAATCACACTCTAAACTTGGGGCTACTGAATTCTCTTTAGTTTCAATTGATTTAGACTATTTTGGAGGTGCATTAGTTACAATTTCAGAAGAAGACTTATTTGCTGTCTTGCTCCCGGTATTGTAAGGATGAACTGTTTCGAAATTAGCTTGAAAAATGCTATTCGAAAAATGTCCGAAAATGTTTGGGGAGGATTCATCTTCTTCTACTATCTCTTGTTCAACTACTTCTTCAGGAATTTCGGGAGGAATCAAGTTATCATGTGCTTTTAGAATCGCTTGAATAACAAATTGTAAATTTTCTAGATTTAGGCCTTCATAATTTGAGTTAGGTCGGTTTGTGAGAAAAAGCTTCCTAGAAGGTGGTTTGTAAGGCCCTTTTCTTGAAGAAGCTTCTTCGGCCGACCTTTTCAAATCTATAACTTGATTAGACAACTTCTGAACGACCTTCTGTAAGTTTTCTAGATCTGAACTATCTGGCTGAGTTTTGTTTTGGGGAGGTCTAGGAAGGATTTCAATCTTCTTCTTGGAGGATGAAATAGTCTCTGCCTCATTAAAGGTATTGTCTTTTAGGCTGAGAATATCTTTCTCAATTTGACTCGCCTCTTCGAAGGCTTCTAACAATGTGTCTTTCTTGGACCTTTTTACCCAAATGGCTATGTTTTGATGTAAGGATTTCGTGTAGTATGCGACGATAAAATTTTCGACAAGCATCGAATCCGTGGGGATTCGGTTCTTTAATGTCAGGAACCTTTGATTAAAGTCTTTTATCTTTTTTTTGGGGTTTATGTTTAAACTAGAGAGTTCCATGACAAGAACTTCAGGAGACTTGTTGTCTCCGAATTTCTCAAGGAAACAAGACTCGAATTCATCCCATGACACGATGGTGTGGGGTTGTTGGGAAAAGTACCAGGTAGAGGCATTACCTTCAAAGGTGTAGGGGAACAATTTGCACACTACGTCTTCGTTCTCAACACTATGGAGCCTAATGGCTAGCATAAATTTTTTGATATGATTTTCAACAATTTGCTTCGAATCTGGGTCAAATTTAGAGAGCCATTTCTCCGGGTGTTTGGGTAAAGGATGCTGGGGCCTAGGTATGGCCACTGCATCTTGGTCGAGCCAAGGTCTAGTGGGATTGTTCGGATTGGCCATAGGTGTGGGTGGTGTCGAAGGCTGAGATGAGGAACTGCCTTCGTCTGAGGATTCTTCTCCAGAAGAAGAAGGAGATGAAGGGGGTGGTGATGGTGGAATACCAGATCCTCCTGCTGTAGGAGTGATGATATGATCCAGATCCGTAGGGTTTAGGGTAAGATTAGTACCTTCCAGTTGCTCCCTGATATCAGAGAAATCTAATGGTTGGTTCAAAGGTCGACCTGGTTGTTTGATACGGGCCAAGGCACTGTGCATTCTTATGAGGGATTGACGAACAATTTCTTGTACGTCGGTCCCTAGGGGATTTGGAGTAACTGGTTCAACAATGATCCGTGGATTGTCGTTTGATGTGGTTGCTGTTTGAGGGACAATGTTATCGTCTGAGCGACTTCTTGTTACTATAGGTGAGAAAGTAAGTGGGGGAGGAGTCTTGCGACCTCCTCGTGCCATTAATAGTATTCAGGCCCTCCCAAGTACGAGCGCCATTTGTTGACGAGCGAAATTGACCGCTCATCAACTGGAAGAGTGAATCCGGTCCGGGGTTGTCTAATTAACCCAAGCCATTTGGTTTAATTCACTCCGACGGGTTTAGCGGCTCTGTTGTCCAATCTAAGTTCTAAAGAAAGCGAATAACTAAAGAAAATACAATAACTTAATAAATAACAATCGCTAAAATCTAAAATCTATATGTACATTTATATATATATATATATATATGTACAGTTTATTTAAATAATATACGTATAATAATTCTCTATACAACCTGTACAAATCACGAGTTTTAATCTAAACTCTTAAAAATCGCATTTGAATTGATTCCTTTAACAACGATAATAAAGAAAGTGAATTTTTTTTTTGATTTTTTAGTTTGTTTTCTTGGATGTATACATTCATGAAATCAAATGTTAAACTACTTAATTGAACAGAAAATTATAGATAATGGAAATCATAATATATATATATATATAAAACCTCCAAATAAACAAACAAACGAAATAAAATAACATACTAACCTATTAACACATCCAATGTCTGTTCAATAGAGAATATTCAGTCACCTTATCCGAGAAGTAAACCTGCAACAGATCTAATGATTGTTCCGAACAAATGTGAAACGAATACGCTGAAGATTGAGTTATGATAACAGAACATATAATGAATGCAGTCACAGTGATCTATATGATTTGCGAGTAACTATGATGAGATAAATCTTCTTATAAGAACTTGCATGTAAACATTCAACAGAAATTAGAGATAAATCTCCTAATTTAAATTGGATAGATGATCACTGTGTATTGTATCTGAAACGTAAGATATGGAAAGCATATAAAAATAAATCATATCAACTTGCAATAAATCATGACGACGAAAGCAATCACCATCTATTATCAAATCAAAATAAACATAACTTGAATCAAAACATCATACAAAAAAGCTAAAGCTGTAACGTGCATTCTGTTCCATTCAAGTCTGTGATAAAACGCCCATACTCTTGCCCTAGGCCGAGATGATCCAATGTTTACAAAATGAAATGTTTATATAGGTCTCAGGAAACATAACTGTTTCCTGTTCATGAGATCCAATTTGTTCCAAAAATAAAGGGGGATGCAACCTCCCTGATCTTACTAAATATCCAAAAACTAACAACAGTCTATTTCAAAATACATAATAGATATGACTGGGAGATCTTAAAAGTGACTCATATCATTTTTGAAATCATGGGCTCCTGAATTATCCTGAAATCAAAAGAAAATAGGGAGATCTCATATATGTTTTTTGTCATCAATTTAGACAATTCAGATTTTCTTAATTGGCTACAGAATCTTGCGATTTTGTAGCTAGTTATAATAACAAATGAAATCTCATTTTATTGAATAAATAAAACATGCTAATCTAATAATAAAAATAGTTTATTCAATCAAACCAAATAATCTAACTTAAGAATGACAGTAATCATGCTATATATATAAAAAAAAATCATACCTCTAATCATAAAATCAAATCGTATCATGAAACTTTGGAGTTAACGATGGCTGTAGCTGCTTCTACATTTTTAAAAATCACATGACCTGTGGTTTTCAAACGCTTTTCCTTCCCTTGGATAATAGATTCAAGCCTGTTGTTTTCGTTTGTTAAAACATCAACTTGGTCTTTTAAAAACTTGACTCATGACTGTAGAAATGAGACATCAGTATAGTATCTGTCGATCCATGATAGGCAGACATCGCATTGTGACTGTGAGGCGTTTTCATCAGAACAAATAAGATTATGGATCAGAGAACCCTCCATACGAATAACAGATTTATTGCAGAGTTGGACACCAGGAAACTCTGGGTTGTCTCTCAAACAAGGAGACAAATTATCGACAAAGTTATAGGGTCGGTCAGGGTATAGCTCAAATGACACAGGGTCTTCCTCTGCAAGGAATTTGTCAATTTCAGAGTCCGAGCTTTCGTTAAACTCAATCATGCTAATCGCATCTGCACGAGAGCTTGCCTTATTTCAAAGACTTCGAGAAATTAGCCTCCCAACTCTTTTGTTTTTGAAATTGACATCGACATTACTTTTAAACTTCTTTCCTGTAGGTTTCCTTGCAATTTTAATACCGTCCTTTGGATATGTAACCAGTTGAATAGCATGTTGAATAAACTTAGGGTAGATCAAAGGTTCGTTGTTAGGGCAAGAGTCATAAGGCTGGGGAGGTGGAAGAGATGTCGTCGTCTGAACAAGGGTTTCCTCAACGACGAACTTATCTACTTCTCCCAATTCAGGATTATCAAAACCATTTCGTGTAATAAATGAATCCCAACAGTCATTATGAGACTCTAACTGATGTATGAAGATGATTTTAATCAGGCCGTGGTGAAAAAGACTTGAGTCTGACCTCTGTTTCTTAAATCTTTTCCCCATTTTATACAGACTTATGAGTAGGTAATAAGGCATATTCAAAGGGAAACCCATAAAACTCGTAAGCATGCGTAAATGATATAAAAATACAAGTCTGAACCTTCCCTCACATGTAACAAATTGTTTCACCACAACGAGTAAACCATGCCATCGAACTTTCAGGAATGAAATTGGCATACCTCTATCACAGCTGGTTATTTTTCACAATGTAAATAGCAGGGTCCAAGGGATTTCCTCCACTTTCGCGTTTTTAAACCATTTCTGACCAACCGCTGAAAATCCTGTGGCTTGACTCAGGAGCTCCTCAGTTACCTCCAATTGCACATGACCAACTTTTTCCCTACAACCATCAAAGGATAAGGTGAACTCTTGGGTAACCTGAAGATTAAAACCCTTAAACTTCTTGATGAAAACATGCTAGCCATTTCTTTCCAAATCCTCCCTAGCATCATCGTATGAGAGTAGGGTTTGGACACCGTTTGGTTCAATCCTTACTACAGGGGCCATACTATATGGGAGGGTAATCAAAGCACAACATACAGGTAGGGTTTTCAAAAATGAAACAGAGCCATAACCCCGAGCCTAACAATACACACTGTAATGACTCATGCGACGAGAAGGGTGTTTAATCAAAACACATGCGAAGAGGTTTGTGAAACCTGAGACCATCCTGAGAAGTAATGGCAATCTATACATCGTATGCCACCTTGGTAATGAGTACGATCTAGGACCAAAGTACTCAGAACAAACATAAGTGCACGCATCATGGTTTGATTACAAAGTTGGGTAAGTTTAAAAAATCGAATAATCAAAAGTTTTATGAAAGAAATGTGATAAAAAATCAAACCAAAACCAATACAAAAAAATCAAATGGTGGGGGTCTTTTGTTTGTTAAAAATATCAATCTCTTAGGCATGCTTAGAGTTGACAGGGTCAAAAACAAAACAGGGTAATATCTTCATGGAAAGGAATCAAACTCCATGACAAATTAAATAAACCATTTTCCTTCAATGAAACTTTTTAAAACAAAATGATAATTATAGTCGCAAGTTTTCATGCTTTCAATCATGAAAATGAAGCATGAATAGACGATAAGTAAAAAGAGACGATTTACAATTGTTGTTTAGGAGACTGCTCATGAAGAGTAATAAAAATTCATAGACCCTGTGTAGGCAACTCACGTAGGTCATTTTAGAAAAATAATTATATTATTGCTGCCAACAGGCATCTAGTCTGAAGAATTTCGGTTTTAATCAGAGAATTTAGAGGAATATCCCCATTTCAAATATCAAATCTGCTCTAAGTGTTGGCACAATGTTTTAGCTCAAGTTTCAGGGTTGAGACCTAAGGTTGCAATATTCGGGGAAGACTCCCAAAAGAGACTTGAGTTTGCAGACTCTGTCTCGGATAAACAAGCTTAGGGCCAAATCTATATGAGTGTTGTTCGATGCTTTCAGTAATTCTAGACCATAAACAACCATGTCAAAGGACAAGCGACTAGGCCAGGTAGAGATTTGAAGTGCGAAGGTGGGTTAGGAAGGTTGAGAGTAAGATTATGGCTCTCATTGTTGGAAAAACAATCTTAAGAGAAAAGGAAAGAGGTGAAGTCAAGGGTGAGAGTGGTGGAGAACTGTCGCCATGACAACCTTGGGTGGTCTGGTCCTAACAAGTGGAATTAAAAAGTCATAGCCCTATAACTTATAAACAACAAAATAATGTATGCAAGACAAAGTTAGGGCTTACCTGGAAAGTGTCCTCCACATGGAGGATGTTGGTAGGTTGAGAGCGAGGAGTTTCATGCTAGCTTCTCTGGGTTTACTCTCCTTCCTTCGGCATTGAATGCAACAATAAAAGCCGAGGGTGAGCGTCCATTTATAGGTTTTCAGCGAGGCTGGGAAATAAATGTGAGTAGGTGGATATTTTTTAAATCGACGAAGTTGTTGTAAAGTCCTCCGATGTACATTGAAGGACTTCATGGGAATTCCTTCGATGTATATTGGAGGACTTGGCACGAAATGCGTTGGTGTTCATCATAAGAAAATGAAACAACTGCTACGATGAAATCAAAGGCATTGACACTAACTCCTCCGATTTCATCGGAGGAGTTGAAAGCAAGTTGTGCGATAGAGAGGACTTTCAGAAGGGGAAACACAAAGTTGTTCGAAGCTTATCGATGAGGTTGGAGGAAAATCCTTCGATGTCTATCGAGGGAGTTGGTGTTAACTCCTCCAATGTACTTCGAAGGAGTTTTCATCAACTTGTCTGAAAACCAAAATTTTGACTTAAACCTTTTCTCAAGTGCTCCAGTTTGAAAAAAACAAATTTGGCTGAAAAGAGAACCTTGAAGAGTGCATTTAGAGGAGAAGTAAGAATCCATTAATGAGATACAAGTTAAAGAGTCTTCAAAGTCGGAAAATACAAGGGGCTCTATTTTCTTGGAAGGATTTTACAAATAGATTACAAGCGAATAGAAGGTTGTAGTACCCGACACAACATAACATTACAACTTCTGTCTCAAATATAGGATTAGAGGCAATATTGATAGACTTAAATGGCTAATTGTTAATCAACAAATTTAATCCAATTTATTCCAAGAATACCATGCTTTTAGAAAGGCCTATTTGTTTTCCACTATCAACATTATTGAACCTTGAGTATTTCAATGTATTAAACACTAATTTTGTGGTCCAAAAGGTTCATCTCACACTTATTACTAAATTCCTAGATGTGTTATCCATAAGGCCTCATTGTTGAATTTGATCTCTGTTAGTACTTTTTGATGTGCACATATCGTACTCTTGAGAATCATGGTGGAATTTTACTTGTGAACTAGACCGTCTCTCGAACATCAAACCATAATAATAACATGTGGAAAATATCTTCTTAAAAAGGAAATAGAAAATAGAAAATATAATGCATTTCCCACATTATTTTATTGATCAATGTTGATGGTATTAGAATAATAGAAATTCAACGACACTGAAGATCCTATTCTCACATATCATCATTTATCAAGTATTTTTCAATTACAAATGGAGGAAGATAAAATCAACATAGATAGACGTCACCAAGCTATCATAACTTGCGTGGGATCTCTAAGTTAGTAATCAAATATCTATAAAATTGTTTGTTATCCATTCATTTACATTCTAAGTTTGGACTATAACTCAATTTAAGGTTTCTAATATACCCAAACATGTTCCAATGAAACTATATGCAATCATAATTTACTTAAACAAAATTATAATATTTCATCTTCCTATTTTCACTTAAAATTATAATATTTCATCTTCCTATTTTCACTTAAACATTTTGAGGAGAGTTTTGAATAAATTATTAACAAAACTAAAATAATTTAAAAATAAAATTAGTAAAATTAAATGTGCACACACTATATTAAAGAAATTGAAGGTACTTATCTTCAATAAAAATGTACACATGGTGACCAACTATGTAGGAGTTATTTACCACCCAACAATAGGTATCAACTAAATACACCACCTCAAATAACAAGAGAAAAATTTGCCTACAAACACTTCAATCTCAACTTGCCATAACCATACAAACTTGGACAAAAACTAAACACCCACTATGAATCTTCAAACATCTCAAGCAACTCTAAAACTTCCATATGAATTCTTTAGTCTTATTAGCTCTTTAATTTAGGCCTCGATAGTCCTTTTTACCAATATGTTCCCCTCGAGAGTCCTTCATTTTTTAGATTGACTATTAAGGCAAGATGGCTCTAGGATAATGATAACTTGTTGGAATACCATTGGATATGGTGCCACCATCAAAATTTCTCAGCCAAGGTAACCATTAACAAATTCTAGCAAGGCTTGAATCTCTATATACTAGCATACTAAGGATATGAGCTACTCTATGGAAGCCATTTTATCCAATATTAGCTCTCTATTATAGTGAAATATCATAACTCTTTCCTAATGAAAAAAATCTTTTTTTTGAATTAATAACTTATGTTTTTTTAGATAACTAGAGAGATAATAAAGAGAAATAACTCCAAACTCCATGCAAAATACATACATGTATCATGATATTTAACATAGATGATACCATAACTGAAACAAGGATGTAACATAGGTGAAAAGTGATGGAGGATCTCCTTTACTTAAAAGGAAAAGGATGAGAAAAGGGTAAGGAAGGAACATACTTCAAGGTGGAGGATGACATGATAAATTCACAAGTTAAAAGAATTGTGGGCACAAAAGTCTAAAGATGTTTTTTCTTATTTTCTCACTATTTACACACAATTCTGGATAGAAATGGAAGATAATAGAAAAAATACATTAAACCAAATATCATCATATATATATTGTACTCCTCATTGATTACTTGAATGAAGCGTGGCTTTGCTTCCCCGGCCTCCAGGTGCTGTCTCGCATGAGGAGCCGATTTTCATTCTCTCTATTCTTAAGTTGGTATCAGAGTGCTCAGGGTGATCGTGCACAAGAGAAGAGAAACATGTTCAGAAAACGAGGGCCGTGAGGTAGACGAACCACACCAGTTTACAAGGCATATCGTTGCTGGAGGAGAGCTGCTCGCTCGGATCGCTGCGTGAAGAGGAGTGTCCGACGTGGAGAGCAACCGTGGGTGCTCTGCTTGAGTAATCCACCCATCGTTGAGAGAGGAGTCTCCTAGGAGCATATCAAAAATAGAAAATCGAAATTCCTTCTTAGGAGCGGCGAAGGGACATCGAGTGGAGAAGCGTGAAGGAGTGGGGAGGCCGCCAGAGGTGTGGGGTTTCTACTGGTGCTTTTCCCTGCATGTTACCAAAAATTGAGAAACTAACCCTAGAATCAGGATTTCATGAAATTTTTCTAGTCAAAGGTCACGAAGTTTTGCGTCCAGGGTTTCATTTTTCCCTGTGCGTGGCCCACAGAGCAAGTTGCTCACGGTAAGTTTGCTACGTGAAGGAGTTTGCGAGGATGGCGAATCCGTTGGCAGAAACCTACCTCAACGAAGCCAACAAGTTATATGGCTCAAATTTCATCAATTGGAAATTCAAAATGCAGACCTTCATGGAAGGTTATGGTGTATGGATGATCGTGAAAGTAGATGAAACACGACCCAATGTGGCTGCAGGTGCGACAATGACAACGATTTAAGATTGGGATAAGCGGGAGAACAAAGCCAATGTATTGTTGAGAATGTCTGTTAAAGATAACATAATTTTGCACATTAGAGAAAGTAAGACTTCTAATGAAACCTGGAAAGCACTTAAATATTTGTATCAGACTAATAATACAAATCACATTCTTTTCCTAAAGAGTAAATGGCTAAGTATTGAAATGGGTATAAATGAGTGTTAGTAATTTTCTTGGGCGAATTAAAGACATGAAAGATAAATTGGGAGATATACGAGAAAAAGTGTTAAACACTGATCTTGTCACAATTACCTTAAATGGAATGCTAGAGGACTATCAAATGTTTATAACAAGCCTTGCAGCGAGGGAGAAAACTTCTAATTTTGAGGAACTGACAGGTATATTATTGCAAGAGGAAGAGAGGCACGCGAATTTGAAGCCTCATAATTCAGACTTAGCACTATGGACAAAGAAGAGATTCCCTAAAGGGAAACTGAGAGAAGGAGGTAGAGGAAGAAGTTCATTTCAAAGGAAGTCATTTCCAAAGCCAAATCAAGGTATGTAATCTAATAGAAATGAACCTAAGTGTTTCTATTGTAGTAGGATTGGACATCTTTCCAGAGAATGTTATAAGAAGAAAAATGATGACGAGGCTAGGCATAAAAATAGAAAACATTCAAAACATTTTGAAGAAGAAAATCCGAATTTTTATTCAAAAGATTTTAGATTGTTTGTGTCTAACGCTGCACAGTCTGCTGAAACTGATGATGTTGACACATGGTTTGTTGATTCTGGAGCTTCAATTTACATGACATGTAATAAGAATTGGTATTTAAACTTTAAAGAAACGCATAATGGTGCCCATACTTATCTTGGAGATGATCACTCTTATCAAATCAAGGGATATGGAGATATTCTAGTAACACTTCCGAATGGTATTGTCAGACACATTCACAATGTTGTGTATGTCCCTGGGATAAAGAAAAAATTAATTTATGTGTCCACAATTACAAATCAGAATTTGAAGGTTGAATTATTCAAGACACATTGTATAGTGAAGGACTTGTAGGATCATTACAAAACTGTTGCCTCATGAGTCAGAGTTGGAGGTATGTACAAACTTGATGCCACCAACAAGAATCATCAAGCATTGACATCTACAACTATTCCTACATAATCTCTTTGGCACCAAAGGTATGGTCACATTAATTATCATGATTTGTTGTTATTACAAAAACAAAGTATGGTTGAAGGACTCCCTATGTTGAAGAATGAGTATGCTGCTTGTGAAGGTTGTGCATTAGGAAAGATGGACATAGATGAATTCCCCTCTAATCCTGATAGGAGAAAGAAAGATGTATTAGAACTTATACATATTGATGTTTGTGGACCAATGAAGACAAGGTCCTTAGGTGGTGCTTATTATTTCTTATTGTTTATTGATGATTGCACAAGGTACACATGGGTGTATTTACTAAGGAGAAAGAGTGATGTTTTTGAATACTTTAAGGAATTTAAAAACATGGCGGAGAAGCAAACAAGAAAATCCATCAAAATCCTCCGCTCAGATCAATGAAGAGAGTACAGATTAGGGAACTTCATCAAGTATTGCAAAGATCATGGAATAGTACAACAATTTACAGTACCCCACACTCCACAACAAAACAGAGTTGCAGAAAGGAAAAACATAACTCTGGTGGAGTGTGCACAAAGTATGATGAAAGGTAAGAATCTCTCAAATGCTTTTTGGGCTGAGGCCATTAGCACTGCTATTTATTTAAAGAGTAGAAGTCCAAAAAGGTGTCTTGATCATAAAACTCCTTTCGAAGCCTTGTATGATTCTAAACCAACAGTTAATAATTTGAGGATATTTGGGTGTAAGGATTTTTCACATATTCCAAAGGAGAACATGAAGAAGCTTGATGCTAAAGCTATCGCATGTATTTTTATAGGGAACTGTTCATATTTTAAAGCATATAAACTGTTTGATCCATCTACTCACAGAGTGTTTGCAAGTAGAGATGTAATTTTCCATGAGAAAGAATAAGGAAATAATGAAGACACCAATCATGAAGGATGACATGTACTTCTTGAAGATGAAGAGGTCAAAGAAGAGAAACACCAACAGGAAAAGGCAACCAGTGACATGGATACATCAAGCAGTGAAGAAGGATCTTCACAAAACGAAGAATAAGTCACCAACCAATTGAGAAGATCTTCACGACAGGTTCGTCCACCTAAAAAGTATAAAGATTATGCCTTGATGAGTAATATTTTAAATGTCATAGAACCCATGAACTTTAATGAAACTAATGAACATGAAGAGTGGAAAAGAGAAATGGAGGAAGAATATGACTATAATGAAAAACAAAACTTGAGAATTGACTGAATTTCCTAAAGATAGAAAGCCCATAGGATGTAAATGGATATACAAACCTAAATTCAAAGCAGATGGTAGTATAGATAAATATAAAGCCAAATTGGTGGCAACAAGGTATTCACAGAAAGAGGGCATTGATTATGCATAAACATTTGCACTAGTAGCTAAATTAAATACTATAAGAATGTTAATTGCATTAGCTACAGAGTACCATTGGAAGCTTCACCAATTAGATGTAAAATCTGCTTTTCTGAATGGTGAGTTAAAGGAGGAGGTTTACCTTACTCAACCAGAGGGGTTTGTGAAATGTGGTCATAAACATTTAGTGTGTAAATTAAAGAAAACATTGTATGGACTGAAACATGCACCTAGGTCATGGTATGAGAAGATATATTCCTTCTATCTTCATCAGGGTTTTATGAGTAGAAAAAGTGATCCAAATATGTATACCAAGTTTGATGAAAAGGGGCATGTTGTATTGATTTCTTTATATGTTGATGAGTTAATTATTATAGGAAATTCAGAAAAATTGATTAGTGGAATTAAGAAGCAGATGTCACATGTAGTTGAAATGAAAGATCTTGGTGAGTTACTTTACTGCCCAGGTCTTGAAATTTGGAGAAATGTTGGCCAAACCTTTGTGTCTCAAGGTAATATGTCAGATAAGTACTTAAGAAGTTTAAAATGGATCAATGCAAAGTTTCTTATGTTCCAATGCAACATGACATGAAACTTTATTGCGATGATGGTTCAAAGGAGGTAAATGATACAGTGTATAGAAAGATGGTGGGAATCTTGAACTATCTCACTACAACCAGACCTGACATAACATACTATGTTAGTGTGTTAAGTCAGTTTATGACAACACCTCTAGAAATCCATTGGAATGCAACGAAAGAGGTACTCAGGTATCTCAAAGGCACAATTGATTATGGTATTAAATATACTGATTCATTCAATGTTGAGCTGACAGGTTACTCAAATTCAGAGTGGGCTGGCAATCCGGATGATCAGAGATCTACTACAGGTTATGCCTTTAGCATTGGATTCAGGATTGTTTCATGGAGCAGTAAGAAGCAACCTATTGTATCTTTGTCATCCACTGAGGCAAAATATAAAGCACTGTGTGCAACAACTTGTAAAGTTGTTCGGTTGAGAATACTACTTCAAGATGTTGGAGAAGCACAAAGGAAAGCTACGATAATCAAATGTGATAACCATAGCTCAATCAAGTTGGAAAATAATCCAGTTTATCATTCAAGGACAAAACATGTTGATACTCAGTTCCATTTTTTTCTAGAAAAGATGCAGTCTAATGACATTGCTTTAATGTATTGTAATTTACTAGTGAAAATGCTCCTGATATTTTTACCAAGCCTCTTGGGAAGATAAAATTTGAACTGTTTAGGGAGATGTTAGGTGTGGATGTCAATCCTTTCTCCATTAAAGGGAAGATTTAGAAATAATGAAGATTAGTTGCAGTGTTTAGTTAAGGGTAGTTCCAACCGTTTTAAACAGGATGTCATCATCATCATCATCATCACACACACACACACACACACACACACACACACACACACACACATATATATAGTACTCCTCATTGATTATTTGAACGAAATGTGGCTTTGCTTCCCAGCCTCCAGGTGCTGCCTCGCCTGAGGAGCTCGTTTTCATTCTCTCTATTCTTAAGAAGATTTGCTATAGGAATTTGTATCATTTGACAATGATGATTTGATAGTTGGGCCTTGCCATTTAGATTTGCTATAGGAATTTGTATCATTTCCTTTGGTGAACTAGTTAACATAATTATGAAAGATGGAAAAGACATGAAAAGAAAAAAACAACACAAACATTTTGTTGTAGGTCATGAACTTGGGCTGAATATGGGAGATGTCACAAACCTCCAAGAGAGTGTTACTCCACTCTAGTGGACCTGCACATGGTGCTGCACCTTCCTTAAAGTAGATTTGACCTTGATCTCCAACATAATGCCCCACTATATATTTAACTCACTTTCATATTTGGCTCACTTGCACATGGTGCTACACCTTCCTCTAAAGTAGATTTGACCTTGATCTCCAACATAATGCCCCACTATATATTTAACTCACTTTCATATTTGGCTCACTTTCACATTTGCATGTTTGCAACTTTAATATTTGTGTAAAGCTTTGTACTTGGCTCACTTTCATGTTTGCATATATATTTAACTCACTTTCATATTTGGCTCGCTTTCACATTTGCATGTTTACGGCTTTAACATCTGTGTAAAGCTTTCTGCTCGGCTCACTTTCACGTTTGCATGTTTGCAGCTATGTTAGGATCTGAGTAAAGCTTTGGGTAAACTCGATCAGGAAATAGACGTACTTTTTCTAATGGAGATTCTTCAGAACGATCTCGTTCGAGAGTGCTTGCCCAGAGTGCCCTACAAATCACATGATAACCTGAAATCTGTGTGCAGAAGTTGGGAGGCTATGGTGAGTAGCCCTAAGTTCTATGCTGATAGAAAGATATCTAGGACGACCGAGTAGCTGCTATGCTTGAGTCAACTAGTTCGTATGGTTAATAGGGACGTCTTTGTAATAACAAGATATGACCTTGTGAAGGGCACCTATGAAATGCTATCTCCCATCGATGATCCCCACTTTGCTGGAATACCACAATGTTGTGAGTGCATTGCTGTGAACCAGAAGCTGGTTTTCATGGGCGGATTCCACCCGTCCAATACTAGATTGATGAAGACTGTATACATTTATGACTTTGAGTCTGCCACATGGAGCCGCAAAGCTGACATTCATACACCTCGATCCTTGTTTCCCTGCTTTGTGGATTCTTCCACTGGACTTGTCTGCGTCGCTGGTGGGCTGAATGAGGATCTCCAACCTCTAGCGACTTCAAAAGCTTATAACTTGGAGGAAGACAGGTGTAGAATTCTGCCTCCTATGATCCAACCGCATGGTCAAGGATGCCATAGTGTTTTCGTGGAAGGTAAATTCATGGTGTTTAGCGGAGGTGACTTCGAGAGAAGTGCAAAAGTTTTCGACCCGAGTGCGGGGATGTCGAGAAGGTGGGAAGATATGAGTTCTAGGGGAGATCTATGGAGAAGGTGTGGTTGCTGCTTGGGGAGTTGTAAGCTTTCAGTGAAAAAAAACAAAAACAAAACTTTTCTATGTTTTATGTTTTTTTGGGTTATATTTTTAGTTTAATTTAACAACTGGTTGAATCTAAAACTTTTTTAGCTGGCCGAATCTATTTCAGTTGGCTGAATCTATTTCAGTTGGCTGAATCTATTTTTAGATTCATAAATGCAATTTAAACAACATAAAAACAATGGCACTGGATTTTTGTAAAGTGAGTTGGCCCAACTAAAAACGTCTCTTATCTCTTTAACTTGTCAGCCCAAGAGTTGCAAGTGTAGGGAATAGTCATGTAGTAGTAGTTTAAACGTTCTATGTTTAAATTTTTTTCCTAGATATTATTTGTTTAATTTTGTCTAAAATTTGACGAAAAATTGTTGAATATGTAGATTTGAATGGTTAAGTTTGTAAAATCCCATTGTCCCAGAGGTTTTTCAGTATGTTGAATCCATTTATACATTTAAAAAATGCAATTTAAATTTAAAAAAATTAGGATTTAACCTAAATTTATATTCCTCATTCTGAAAAATAAAAATCAATAAATTAATTCAAATAACAAATTATTATTTTATAAAATTTAATAAATTAAAATATATATATTTTTAATTTATTATTATAATTTTTTTTAATTCAATCAATAAATTAATTCAAATAACAAATTATTATTTTATAAAATTTAAT
>ML821809.1:77465-89316 GCA_009831015.1 Picea engelmannii | reverse complement strand
GGAATGGTCCAAACATTTCTTAGGGTTTATACATTCTGTCCAGGGTGCACTTTAATTAGTGTAGGAAGAATGGCCCAGGGTGAGAAATGGTCTAGGCTCAGAAATCAGAAATAATCCTTCTTCCTTGTTTGAGAAGAATGGGGTAGATAGCCCATTGTTGATATTCTATACTGAGAGCAGATATTCTTTCAGATCTCACAGAGGTGAGTGAAAGATTGGCTCAGATGATTCAATTTTTATCATAACATTATTTCTATGCAGGTTGCTATCAGATGTTTGTTATGAAGAATATATGACAATAGATATACTACTGTGGTGGATTTGTTCCATTATTTGTGATTATGTTTCACGGATTGAGTAGTTGCGTACTACCTGAATAGACACAGGTGTGTTCTATTAATTGATATTGTACCAGTTGTCATAGGAGATTATCCAGTTGGATAATAATGACGGTGGTCGTAGTGCTACTAGTTGAATGGTCTGTTGTGCTCAAGACCATACCTCCCTAGCTAGGAGGGAGTGTTAATATTATGGTAGCTTCAGGAGGTATGAACCTCTATTGTGACCTATGACGAGACTAGAATCCTCTGGAAGGAAGCAAAGAATTAAAGGAAACCCAAGACAAGTTGTCGGCTGGATAAATACAATTAAAATTAATTTATTGATACCCAGAAGGAGAAGTCAGCCCCAGTTAGCCTGCCCAGTTCACTATAAATACAGGGCGCCAGTTCTCATTATTCATCATCTCAGTAGTTGCAGAGAGAGCCAAATCTGCGCAGGTAGTTGCAGTTTTGGTGCGCAAGTTTCTGGGAGAGATGGGAAAGTGGTGCACTAGCTTCTGGGTGGGATCATCTGTTCAACTTAGTTTCTATTTCTTGCTTGGTGCATTAGCTTCTCTTGGCTATTGGATTGCTACCAGGATTCTCTTCTCGGTCAAGGTCAAGGTGCTCGGAGGGTGGCTTCGGCCAGTGGTTGGGTGACAAGGGTATCGTCAATTGTAAAATGAGCACAATCTTCTCTATTCTAACACAAGTCGCCATACTAGCTTTGCTCCCATATATATGTTCATAATAGTTGGATCTTTGATTGCCAGTCCACCCTTGTTGTAAGGTTGACATACTTGCTTCCAATTAATTAGATGGAATTTCTTTGTGTTTTTTTTGCCTCTTGCCCACAAAAAACATCTTAAGGATTTGCCAATTTTCTCTAGAATAATTTTGGGAGCTAGGAGTCTTGAGCATTGGAAGATCGAAAGAGAGGAGAGCATTGATTTGATTAAGACTGTTTTCCTTGCAGGGTTGAGCCATTGGCCTCCCCAGCTCCGAATCCTTGATGTAATTTTGTCAACTATTTCGAACCAAGCTAAAGAGTTGTATCGACTAAGGAAAATAGGCATACCCAGATACTTGAAGTGATTCCAAGAGGTGATTATGGGAAAGCCAAAGATTCTTGCTATCTGTTCCTTTATGTGTCTTGGGACGTGGCATCCATAAATCCTGCATTTGAGAAGATTTAGCTTACCTCCGGAGGCTGCGAGGAAGGAGTTGAGGGTCTTTTGGAAGCGAGTGGCACTGCGCACTGTGGCTGCCCCAAGTAGAAGAGTGTCATAGGCGAATTGGGAGTGATTTATTTCCTTGACTCCTCTTGCTATGCGAAGGCCTGGGAGTTTTCCATTTCTCCTTTCCACTTCCAGTTTGTGACTGAGGGAATCCGCTAGAAGTATGTAGAGAGAGGGGGATAGAGGACAACCTTGTCGGAGACCTCTGCTTGCTTTGAAGAACTTTGTTGGGCGCCCATTGAGGAGAGGGGAGATCCAAGGATTACTGAAGCAAGCTTTGATCCAACTAATGAAGTTCTCTGAGAAGCTGTAAGCCTGCAGAACTGAAAGGAGGAAGTTATGTTTTACCCTATCAAAGGCGTTTGCCATGTCTAGCTTTACGACCATTCTAGGGCTTTTGATTTTTTTGCTTGAATGTATTGCTTATTGTACCAAGATGATATTATCTGTTATTTGTTTGTCTTTGAGGAAGCCAATCTGATTTTCTGAGATTAGCTTAGCAAGTAGGGGGTTGAGACGATTTGTAATAATCTTTGTGAGGATTTTGTAGGAGGAATTGCAAAGAGAGATTGGGTGGAAATGAGTGAAATTTGAGGGATTAGATTCTTTGGGGATGAGCGCAAGAAACGTGGAATTTGTGGAGCCTCCTACTTTTTGCTTACGTAGAGTGTAATTTAGCATTTTCCTCAGATCCTTTTTAATGACATCCCAGAAATGCCGAAAAAATCTGATTGGAAAACTGTCAGGCCCCGACGCTTTGTCAGGATCAAGGCTCCAGATGGCTTTACGAATTTCTTCCTCAGTTATTTCTTGAGTAAGCTAGGTGTTTTGTTCATTTGTGACCAAGCTGGGAATATTTTCCAACAACTTATTTTTTCCCTCTTGCGTTGAGTCCTCTATTGGTTGCTGATAAAGATTGCTAAAATGATGATAGGCTTCCTCTTTTATCTCTTCATAGGAGTCAATTTGCTAACCTGTGCTTGAGGTAATTGTTGTCACAATATTATTTTTCCTTCTGGATTGTGCCTGTTTGTGGAAGAAGGAGGTGTTAGAGTCTCTAGCCTTTATCCAGAGAGTCCTGGATTTCAACCTCCAGTGCTCTTCCTATTTGATAAGCATGGTCTGGAGGTGTTGTTGTGCTTCTTTCTCTTGGTTTACTAGATCTTCTGTCACTGGGTCTGTTTCAATTCGCCGCTGAATCTGTCTAAGCTGCTCCAGTTTGTCCTGCTTCTCTTGGTGGGGGGCTAAGTAGGAATCTTTTTCCCAGTCTTTAAGCGCTAGCTTGATTGTTTTTAGCTTTCTTTCCCAGACAAAATTAGGGGATCCGGAAAATGAATCATTCCAGGCTGCAACGACAGGCAAGGGGACGTCTGAGTTATCAAGCCACAACTGGTTGAACCGAAATGGAAGGGGACCCAAATTCTGGGAGGGTTGGAAGGAGAGAGTGATGGGCTTATGATCAGAGATGGCTGAGGGAAGGATTTGGGAGGAGATGTCTAAGGGGGAGAGAAGAAAGTTGCTGTTGATAAGGAATCGGTCTAGGTGAGTATCAATGTGTTGGAGCTCTACTCTTCAATTGTTCCAGGTGTAATGTCCTTTGATTGGTTTAATATCTTGCATATCCCAGTCTGAAATAAGGTCAACCAGATTTTCAGAGAATGGGTCTCTGACTTTACTTCCTCCTTTTTTCTCCCCCTGACTGAGGTGAGTGTTTAGATCACCTCCAATTATGCAGGAGGCAAGATCCACTGTATTTCGAAGATTTGAAAGGGAGGCCTATGCTGCCTGCTTATCTTTATAAGAGTTTGGCATATAAATATTAATCACCGTAATAATGCTATTGTCATCTTTATGTTTTAAGGTTGTAAGAATCCGGTTTTGGGTTTCAGAAGTTACCTCAGAGGTCCAGATTTGCTCGTTCCAAATTGTTGCAATGCCTCCGGATGCTCCCTGAGAGCTGACTGCTACTCCACCAATGGTTTTGTAGATTTTGTTTGTTGCTTCCATTTTTGTTTCTTGGAAGAGAATGATCAAAGGATTGACCATTCCTTTTAGATCTTTTAGAGCCTAGGCTTTTAGTTTACTACAAAAACCCCTACAATTCCAAGAGAGAATTATCATTGGGGGGGGGGAGGTTTGGGCGGCCTCGACTGCCTGAGCTCGAGTGTTCCATTCCTTTGACTCCTGTTTTTCGTGTTGACATATGAATGCCGTGTTCTATAGATTGTTGTCTGCCTTGCGCTTTTTATTTGGTTGCTTCTTCTTCTTTGGCCTCTTTGTTAGATCGATGTCCTGTTTTCTTGGGTTTCTCTGGCGGAAGTTCTCCTTCTTCTCTCTCTTGCAGGGTATGCACTTGCAAGTTTGAGCTAGAGACTTCTTGTAGCACTGGTGGATCTGAATCTTCCATAGAGGGGTCCTCTGTATCTGAGTCAGGAGAGTTGTCGATGAGAGTAGGGTCAAGGGGTAGGGGAGGGAGAGTTGATGGAGAGGGGTTCTGATTGGGGGAGGGCTCGCTGAGAGTTTCAAAAGAGTTGCTGCTTGTAGGAGGAATGCTGTGCGGTGTGGGGGTCTTTTTGGGGGGAAGGTTTGTGTCTTGGCCTTACTTTGTTGCTAGTGGTTGGAAATCTGTGATTCCTACAGGAGATCCATTGTTTTTGCCATTGGAGTTTTTTTTGTGCACTTGTTGCCAGCCATCTTCCTGGGGTGGGGTTTCGGTTTCTGTGGGTTGTTTGTTGCTTGGACAATTTTTTGCAAAATGGCCATATTCATGGCAGGAGTTACACTTGAATGGTAGTTGTTCATAGTCAAGTTTTTGGATATGGATCCAATCATCTAGCTTTAGTTTTATTTCTTCTGGGAGCCCTTTTTCCAAGTCTACTTCTACACAGATTCGTGCACAGGAGTATAGGCTGGATTTGGGTTCCGCCCTGTCGATGTATTTCCCAAGAGCATCTCCTATGCTCTTTACAACTTCGTCTCCCCAGCAGTGAAAGGGTAGATGCGGGAGCCATACCCAAACTGGGACTGCTGAGGGGATGTCATTTTCAGGATTAAAATCCGGTGTCCAGCTGTTCAAATAGAGTCCTTTGGGACCAAAGAAATAAGGTCCATTTCTGAAAATTCAGTCTCTTTCTGTTTTAAGTTAAAAATAGAAAATGTAAAAACCCTTACCGCAGAAGAAGTGATTCATCCTTCCTTGAACCAGAGGATGCCAGTTC
The DNA here is from genome assembly GCA_009831015.1 of Picea engelmannii. Classification (NCBI taxonomy): domain Eukaryota; kingdom Viridiplantae; phylum Streptophyta; class Pinopsida; order Pinales; family Pinaceae; genus Picea; species Picea engelmannii. Next base: position 84,540 of record ML821809.1, on the reverse strand, counting down.
CGTTCAATCAAAAGATCTATTTGTCGCGGAGAAGGCCAAAGGCCCATAAATTGTCCAACTAGGGCTCGCGAAGCAAATGAAAGAGCTTTCTGTCTCGCTGTCGTGCTGGGGATTGAAATCTCAGGAATCTGGTCCAGTTTCTTTACAAAGTGAGAGGTGCTTGGTCGTGTTGGGGGGAGGAAGCGAGCCAACAAGGGCTTTGAAAGCCACTACTTCTTCTAGAAAGTCAGGAGGATCCGGGACTGCCATTCCGGGTTCAAGGGGCGGAAGGGGGCGGAGGAGCGGCTGGAAAAGAAGGGATGCTGGTGAGAGGGAGCCGAAGGACGGCCAGGAGGGCCGAGGGACGACCAGGGAGTCGATGGCGCGAACGTGAATCTATCTAAACGGTGATGTTTTCCGAAGATTTATTTCTAATCTACTCCAAGTTACAAATGTATATTGAAAAAATAATCTACCCTAATTTATAAATATATATTAGGGTCGATGGCTATGTTTGATTCAAATAGATGACAGGGTAGATGGCCATAGCTTTAATAGTCACGTCTTGTATATGATCCTATAAAGGGCACTTGAGAAAGGCTACCTTTCATATATAAAAAGATTTGTGAGTTCATTTGCATTACAATTTTTATTATTATACGTTTATTTTTGTACCCCATAATATATGGGGTCAATATACATTGACTTGAGCATCTCTTCAGTAAAATGTACTTTGTTTCTATCAATGCAATATATAGTTGAAAATCTGAGATATTCTATCCTCATATAATTCTTGAATCCAAACCATTTTATTTTTTCTTGGATCATTTTATGTAATTTTATATGATACAAGAAATAAATTCACATGTATTATTAAAAATGTCCCTTACTAAGTTAAATACACTTAAAATCTATGTATATTGGAATTGTTTTTACGACATAAATACTCTTCTATTAAATTTGTAAACAAAATCTAAAACAACAATATTTGATTCATTATTCCTTCAACTTCTTTGAAAATAATCTAAAAATTGGTCTCCACTTCTAGGAATTTCCATGCTCCATACAAATTAGACAACACTAATAAGGAATTTTAAGAAATCCAATTTGCTTCAAAGTAATTTTTGTTAGAATTATATTAGTTGCTAATTCTGTTCAGATGCATGCAATGTAAGATATGGAGTCTATCTAGCCCTGCCCTTTAAAGCTTGTATAAGAAACTTGATGGAAATGTTTGAGAGACATTTCATCGAATATCAACTTAACATCCAATGCCCCTTTTAGTTGGGAACCCAAGCTTGAATTCAATGAAGAGTTGGCAAAGGTTTGCGCTCAAAGACATAGCTCATTTTATCACTTGAATTCCTTCCTTGAAACCCCGAATTTTAATTTTTCGAGGTCGTTAGGAATTTGATCTCTGAGTGGAAAAATGACCAACTCATAGCCTTTTTCAGTAGTTAAAAACATTGATTCTTTTGAAACCAAAATGCTCCCGTTGCCTCTGCTACCCTTCAAACATCCTCTCACTATACTTCTATATTCGTACGATACCCCAAACCATGGCTTCACTGCCAAAATGATCAAAGAATGGATGGTTCACAACAATAGAAATCAAGGGGTCTAAAGGATTAGTGACATTTCCGATAGTCACTATCGAGCTCCAGGATAGATTGAAAATTGCTATGAAAACCACATGGAAAGATCATAACATTATGAGATCAATGATAAATGACTCGTCAATGGTCATCCAATGGATCTAGATGGACCAGGTGATTCACAAGTCACATCAAAACATAAGCTCTGCTAAAGGAAATGATTAGTATTACATTTATTAGGCTATGGTTTAGAGGAAATTCAAATTCAAATTCAAAGACTTTGCCTTTTTTCGAGTACTTTTTTTTCCGACGAGTTTTACCCAAAATTTAGTCAGAAATTCAGAAAATTGTAGATTTCAACTGTTGAGATTGCATTTTCCAGGTGCCCTAGAGTTTTTGAAGATGTTGAATTGATTTACACATTCAAAAATGTGATTGAATGTTGATGTAACTTTGGGGAAAATTCAATTATAAGACTAACAAGGCCTTGACAAATGTTATTTTTCACTTAAATACATGAATGCATATGTAATATCCCCAATAGAAATATGCTAGGATATTAATGGTTTGTTGTCCAATTATTTGGTTATGGTTGTGTTCTTTCGTCAAATACTTGGATTACATGTGTTATTAAGTTGATTGAGTACTTTCTACAAACATTTTGCATGTAATCCACAAATAGACATTCCATCAAACATGTTGCATGCAATATAAGTACATTGGAAATAAAAGAGACAATATGGAACTTTATTATGAATGGAGTCTTGATCACAACAAGACAATATATAATGGTTGCTATGGTAGCTAAAATATACCAACAAACACAATTTTGAAAATTGAAAACCTGGAATAGTGCCACAAATCTCCTCTAATGGATGATGTCGTTGCTACAAGGCTCCCCCAACCCCACGATGTCTTCTTTGGCACCCCACAACTAAGAAAAAAGGGCCATCAGACCCCTCCAAATCCTCACAAATCCATTCACAAATCTTGCAACTCCCTTTCAACACCCACATGACTTGTATAAACCCTTGCGACCTCTCATATACCCATGGGTCTGCAAAACAAGTGAGGTGACTCCTTCAAAATACCTCTGTGGCCTCCTCTAGCCTCTCGACCCTGCAAAATGGAAGAGCTCGACCCTTCCTAGAAGCCATGAACCATCCACAAGCCTCATGACCTACTTCAGTAGCCTCACGACCTCCTCAAATCCCCTCGACCTACCAAGTAGATGAATCGACCCCTCAATGTAGCTTCACAAATTTCTCCCAACAAATTGTTATAATCCAAAATTGAAGGCAAACAATACGATGAAACTTTCAATGGAAATTTCAGATGGATTCCCTCTTTGTCTAGCCATGGTGGATATTGCACCACCAAAACTAAACCACAATTGAAGGGTTTTGACAAAACCCCAACGAAAACTTGGCTCTCAAGAGCACACCAAAGAAGAGATTAAATCATATTGAGGAAGGTGAAGTGCTACCCTTCCTTTATACTTCTTCGAACCCATTCTAGATCTTTCCTCTTTTGACCAAATGCACATGATCCTTATTTCCTCTTTTAATTTTTAATTAAAGATTAAAATCACTTTATAACCCTTTTTAACGCCATTTTAATGTTGAAAAGTGATTAACTGGATTTTAATACATTCTCGGACGTCGGAAGTCCCTTTATCATCATCCCCACCTTTTATATTTTCGTTTTGTTTCCAACAAGTTATTACAGTAAGGTATTCTCTTAGCTAATATGATCTAAATAATACCATTAGTGTACTTAATTAATTTATACTCAACAATACTCTTAATTTACGGGAATCGCCGGATCACCACAAAAACAAGAACGAACTATGCAGAAGTGATCCTGATGATGAAATATGGTAAATGGACTAGACTGGACCTCATATACTCCTCCAAATCCTCCGAACTCACCGATAAAATAACCTCACCATTATTTCTGTGCTAATACAAGCGTCGAAAATCATCTCCAAATGCATAACATGGGAAACCAAAAATGGGGACATTATAGTCCTCCCTTCCCAAAGATGGATTGTACTCAAGCAATGCCATCACAACCTCACGCTCCATCGAATGAACCAGACTGAAACTGAAAATGATACCAGGGTCCCAAACCAACCTAGAAGATGTGAAGTCTCCTCTGCTCAACTCATTGTTCGACAAGGTACTAACATAAGAATCTTCCTAAGTATTGTCAATAAGTAGAGTAACTCGACGCTGCATAAACTTGGTCAAATCATCAAAGAACCACTAAACTAGGGAATCGATCCTTTTCACCCTAGGAGTAAACTCCTGAAAATTACAAACGATCATCATAGAAGATAATCTTGGCCTCCACCACCTCCCTAAGATAATCATGGCCTCCTATAGCTGAACATATTGTCACCAAAGTGAGGTGCTACAAACTCTTAGTGAATCATTGAAAAGTGAAACGCCCTCATCTAGACTGAAGCCCAATTGAAAATCTAAGTGATTTTCCTCGATAAATATCCTCTCATCTCTATCAATCATTAGAATGTCTAGCCATGTAATCCCATGGTCCCAAGCTAATCTCTGAAAGGAACCACCATGTTGACGCTGTACCACTCTGATCATAACCATCAGACCAACGTGTCCAATCTACATCTTCCTCTCATGGAATCCCAGACTGAAATACCTATAGCAGTTGAATTCGTTATCAAGAATTGTAACCTGCAAAGGTATCTCCGTGAAACCAAGGTCTGCAAATCCACTACTAGACTTAAACCTTGATATGAGAAGAGAAAATTTGTCCTGCCATATAGGATAGGTCTCAACCCCTCCTCTATTGGCATCCCAAAAATAAATCATACCAAACACTGTCATCGCTCTATCGATCATCACCACAATATGAAGAAATCTATCATTGAGATGAATCCCTAGATCCCATAGCCAATTTGGAATTCCACTACTTCCAATTCCTACCGACTGCTGTTGTGCCATAATGATAACTATTGGAATCCAACCGAGCCTCGTCTATGATCCCTATATGAAATCAATTGATCGAAACCAGATACTATGAATCAACTCTGTGCATGCTAATATGTCCTGCTCCTGCTAAACCGCACAGAGAAATCTACTATCCCTACTTTTGATAATGCACTCCAACAACGCTTGGAGTCTAGACACCTTCTTGTAAAGTAGCTCTGCCATCTGTGGTACCTCATGCTCATATAGGTACTCGAGAAGTCCTACCGAAGGTGTATCATGCATCGTTGTCATGATCATCTCTCTAATTTTTTCCTCAGGGACTAAATATATGTCACCTTTGTAGTAGATCATGTCATCCCTCAATCTATCAATGTCATCCTGTGCATTGACCACATGCCCTAAATAAGAATTCTCTGTCATGTCTATAATGCCCCATGTCTCATCCAATTTTCTCAAGGAATCCTCCCATGTCATGTTGTATATACTGAGAGCATCAAAGAATAGAAAAAAAACCTCTGCAACTGTAGACAACTCTGGTAAGTGGGAGGTGGGTTGGTCAATCCCAAGGGCATGACCAAAAACTCATAAGGATACCTAAGAAAAATCCTGTGTGTATCTTTCTCACTGACCTTGCTCTGATGATATTCCAATCGAAGATCAACCTTTGAGGAGTGTACCGCTCCATGGAACTCATCCCCATGTGCTAATGGAGTATCTGAATAGTCATCCAAAATCTAAGCTACTCCCATACCATTACATGACTCCAAAGGCATCTCCTAACACGAATGGTCAAGCATACTCCCTCCATCATTACAAACACTATTGTTGCTGAGAGTACGATATCAAGAGTCCACATATTGCTGCAAAAGAGTGTATCATCCTCCTATGGACCCTCCATGCCCCATCCAGTGAGAGTATGACTCTCTCCTAAACTCCATTGTATCCCACTGTGTACCATTGTACCCCTTTGCACACCACTTCATATCACTGCACACCATTGCATATTGTTGTATACCACTGCATATCATTTTGTATCCTATATGTGTCATTGTATCAATCATTACACTAGTGTTAGATGAACCTGGATCCCAAATGGATGTATCCTCATCGGTAATATACCTATCCCCACAATCCATGGACACACATACTTCCTTATTCGCTGGTCCACAAGGTTTATGCTCAACTGTCTCATCAATGGTCATGTATTGAGCTTTCAATGTGATCTCCAAAAGAAGTGGCTCTTGATTCCCATAATGAAAAAAATGTGCATAATAAAAAACCTCTTGGCTATATTGTAAATTCTGACCTTGTACAATGTCTACTGTAAACAGATATTCAGAAAAGAATAGAAAATATACAATGGCAAATACAAACATTCAACATAGATTTTTCCCCTGGAAACCCAAACCGAGAAAACTAACATATATTATATTCATTCATTGTGTTACATTGTTTATAATACAATATACATATAGAAGCCAACAACATCCAAAACCCTAACCCAATGACCTGGATTAGTCCAAAACCCTAATTCTTTAACTGGAAATAGAAAACCATTGGCAAAAACCATGTGCCGAAAAAACCACCTAAATACATGACACGTTTCCCGAGGCAAGAAACATTTTTTCGGGGGCACTGCCCCCAGACCCCCACGCGGGGAGCTCTTCCTCCCTGCACCTCCCGAGGGGGGGCCTAGCGGCCCCCCCTCTAACCCCCCTGCACGCTCGACGCATATGCTCATACACTACTACTCGTGCAAAGAATATAACACATACCCAACATTCTCCCACTTGTTGTTTTCTTTGCATACAGGGGGTTACATGGTTACATAGGCAAAAATCCAGGGCAACAATGCCCATGGATCCTCTACACCAAGAGAACTTCTCAGTGCTCACATATTTTGTTAATGAGTCTGCAACATTCTTCAAAGTGTCCACCTTCATCAATGATACTTTCTTTTCTTCAATCACGTCTCTCACAAAGTGATATTGAACATCAATGTGCCTTGTCTTTGAATGATAAGCAAGGTTCTTCGCCAGAAAAATTGCACTCTAACTGTCACACTTTATCCTTACAACTTGTTGTACCCACCCAATACCTGAACATAATCTTTGTAACCATACTGCTTCCTTACTTGCATGAGTGGCTACCATGTATTCAGATTTTTTAGTTGAAAGTGCCACTACAGCCTGTCTTTTGCTCCTCCAACTTATTGCCCCTCCAAATAGGTTAAACACATACCCTCTTGTAGATATCCTACGATCCAAATCTCCAGCCCAGTCTGCATCCACAAAGCCATGTATATCAACCACTCTATCTAATCCCGGTCTTCCTTCGTAGCACAATCCATAGCTAGCAGTGCCATGCAAATACCTAAAAATCCTTTTTACTACTGTCCAATGCTCCTTCCCTGGTTTTGACATATACCTGCTCAAAACTCCCATTGCATGTGCAATGTCCGGTCTAGTACAAACCATTGCATACATCAAACTACCAACTTCACTTGCATATGGAACATGAGACATGTCCTCCTCT
>ML821809.1:0-20769 GCA_009831015.1 Picea engelmannii | reverse complement strand
TCACACATAAAATACACACAGAGACAGATTTTCACGAGGAAACCCATAAAGGGAGAAAACCTCTTCTTCTTCGAAATGATAGGCAGTCTTTTTCAGTTCTGTACATCATTTACAATTGAGCACCAACTCACTGTGAGGCTGCTACCTCTGTTTTACAAGCTGCAACTTGTTTGCGAGCTCCAACTCTCTGGTTTCTCTAGCACCCACTAGAAGGAAGCATCAACTCCCTGAATATTCCAGCACCAACTGGATGGAAGCACCAACTTCTTGAATGTTCCAACACCAACTGGATGGAAGCACCAACTTCCAGTTACACAGGCTCCAACCTGTATAACAGAGAACACTTGTTCTCCCTAGCACCACCCTGCCACCCTTGTTTCTCTGGTTGCAACCAGATGGAAGCAACAACTTCCTGTGTTCAAGCTCCCACTTGAACCTATGAGGACAACAGTCCTCCCGAGCACCTCCCAACCTACCTAAAATATCAAATAATGAATACACATACAACTACATAGATAAATTAATTCTTCCCAATCTTTCTTTGTATCTGATCTTCAACAAACTGTTCTGAAATTCTTCTCTTCTTCTGTTTGTTTAGCAGGTCTGCTCTGCATCAATATTTTTCTGTCATTCAGCTCTGCTTCTGCTCTGTTTGTCATTCTGCTCTGCTTCTGCTCTGCGTTTCATCTCGCTCTACACATTTGCTCAATTTCATGCTATGCCTATGCTCTATTTCTTTTTGCTCTGCATTTCATCTCATATTCACTTCAGAAAAGCCAACCACATTCGGTCTTTCACATTTTCTTTTATACACACAACCTTGACGGTTCCACTTCGACTTCCCTTAGGAAAACCGAGGACACATGTCTTAGCAAATAAAATTCATAACTGATTCGCAATCAAGAATCCGTTTTGTTTAGCAGACTCCAAACTCAGTAGTTAGTTGTGAGAGAGAACAATAACCCTCTGATCAATACTTGATCCAACAGTTCAGATCCAATCGGGATTTCTCACCTTGCGATTTCGACACTCTTGGCGATTAGAGTTTTTGTCACTTACAAATCCTGATTCTTGACATTCAGTAAAGAAGTCGAATCAATGGTCCATATCACTTCTTGATATGACGGTTGTTGTTACATCGCGATTTCGCATATCGCGATATCAACATTATGTTCTTTGCCTTTCAAAGTCCCGATTTGTGAAACTCCATGAAGAAGTCAGATCAATGGTCCAGATCACTTCTTTATTCAACGGCTGTGATTGAATCGCCATATCGCATATCGCGATTTCGACATTTCTAATGTTCAAAGTTCTTGTCACTTCCAAATCGCGATCCCCGAAATTTCGATATGGAGAAAATCAACGGTCCTGATTATTTCTGGATCTGACGGTCCAGATTCACTCGCGATTTCGCATTTCGCGAAATCGGGGTTTTTGATGTCAAGTGACTTTGTCATTTCAAAGTCCCGATCCCTGATGCCGATGCGCCCCTTTCCACGCGCTAGCCCTGCTGGCTATAGGCCTTGGCCCATATGACCGTCAACACATGACCTCGGTCAAACCTCTCATCGGGGTTTTGGCATTTTCGATGTCACCATGCACATGCCTACGGAATTCCCTATCCTCCGACATTCCGTAATGGAACCAAATCAACGATCCAGATTATTTCTAGATCTGACGGTTCATATTAAGTCGGGAATTCACTCATCGCGAAATCAGAATTCCCGTTGCCTTGTGTTCTTTTCCTTTTGAATTCGCGATCCGCAAAACTCCGACACAGGCTGTGATCAACAGTCTAGATCTCATTCTTGATTCAATGGCTACGATTAAATCGTGATTTCGGGGTTCTCGTTGTCAAGAGATTTTAACATTTCAAAGTCCTGATCCCCGATCCCCGATACTCCATGCAGAGAATCAATGGTCCAGATCAACCTAGATCTCGACGGCTCAGATTAGATCGCGATTTTGCACATCGCAATTACTCCCACTTCTCCTTGTACTTTAAAGAGCGTGCAGATTATCCTTGATCCGACGATGGTCGGGTCTTGCGCTTGGATCTAACGACTGAGATCTATCCTCCTCTTCATTGTCTTCATTCAGATCTGACGGCCTTCGTTCTTTCAGGAAATTTGAATGGGATCCAACGGTCACTGACTCTTCTCCACAACCACAACTGTACTCGTCATCAATGACAAGTATACACTGGTTGTTCGTTGTTTGTTACATATTTACCAACAAAACTTGGCTTCCTTCTTTAGTACGGTGTTGTAATCTGTGCATATCCTTTGATAAAATTCCTGTAACAAAATGTATGACCTAAAGTTTCCCTTAATTGTTTGAATGATGTTGGAGGCTCCAATTCTAGAATCACTGCAATCTTGGTCAGTTCAACCAGTAGTCCTTGTTTGCATACTACATGTCCCAGTAGAATTCCAAATGGCGCACAAAAGATACATTTCTTTAAGTTCAACGATATCTGACACTGCCTACATTGATCTAACACGAGTTGAAGAACTTCAATATGGTCTTGCAATAAACTGAACACTATCCAATCATCCAAGTAAACCTCCAAAAACTTATGGATGAACTCCTTGAATGTTGCCACTACTACTCTAGCAAACACCGCATGGGGCATTCTTCAATCCAAATAGCATCACCATATATTGATAACTGCCCCACTCCGTCGCAAACATGGTTTTGTGTCTATCTTCCTACGCAATTCTTATCTGATGGTACTTAGAGGATCCATCTGTAAACAAATACGTCTCTTAACCTCATATGTTCTCCAGTACTTCATCTGTGAATGATGTTGGGAATGGGTCATGTAAGCATGCATCATTCAGGTTCCTTAGATCTACACAGATCCGAATTCCTCATGTATTATTGTTATGCACCACCATTGGGCTAATCCATTCGTATTCTTCGACTGGGTCAATGATACCCACGTCTAGCATCCTGTCTATTTCAACCTTGACCTTCTCCTTGTACCTCATATTTAACCTGTAAGGCCTCTGTCATATTGGCTTAGCTCCAAGTTTTAGTGGGATCATCATCTCCCCTAGGTCGCCTGCTATCCCCTTAATCTCTGAGAATGTAGTTGGAAATAAATCTTGATATTCCCGTAATAAGTCTGCAACCTTCTCAATTGTCTCATCGTTCCAATAATCTCCTATCTGCACAAACTTAGGATTCCATGTTGTCCCAATGTTGACCTTCTTCGTCTTGATGGGATGTGTGTACACAATGGATGCAAGCTCTAGCCCTTCTATTGCGTGTGTTCCTTTTGTCTCAGGTACTGTACATTTCTGGGATCCTCGTCCTCGTATTCTTCCTTTGTTACATTATAGCATTCCAATAGCTTCTTAACTGTCATCCTAGCTTTGTGAGCACTGCATAAGGGTACTCCTTCCATCGTCTCTACCTTCGAGAAGTTCTTTGTTCGAATGGCCTGTAGTGTTATATGTATGGAGGGAGATTCATGTTCAAATGTGAACGTGATTTCAAATCTCCGGACCGATTCTTCCCAGCTTGTTGTCTCCCTACGCATCTCTAATTCTAAATACCAATTCTTCGGGATTGTGTCCAATGTGTGTATGAATATGTGCATCCACTCTGTCTCTAGTACTTCACACCATAAGGCCCTACAACTTTCTAAGTGACCTGCCGAGTCTCTCTCTCCTATGTATTTTTGCACAGATTCCTCTTCCTCTGGCCCAAAGTGTAATTGCATAAGTCGACTGCACTGTGCCCATTCTTTCATTTCCTTTATGTGCACAACCCATCAGCTGGCTGGAGTTTCCTTTAAGATGACATCCAACGCCAACATCCTCTACGGTTCAAGCACCTCTAACTCAAATGCTTTTATAAATATTCCAATCTCATTCAGTCCATTGTACCTGGGTGGATCACATAGCTCCCTTCCTATCCATTGCAAGGATTGGGTTATCCATGCACATTGTCTAGTGCACATGAACTCATACTTCTCCAACTCAGCGCACCATCCATTTTTGGGTCGACATAGTCCTCCATCCGCGCAGTTAGATTGTATAAGTTGTCAATGTCCTTCCCTTTTGTTGGCTCTGTGTATCGCTTTCCTTCTAATGGGTCCAAAGGTGCAGTAAATTTTAGATCCCCAACCTTGAATATCACTCCCTCTTCTTCAAGTTAATAATCGTCTGGTTATCGAATGCCCATTCCAATCCCATCAATGCTAGATATGGTTGACTATCACCTACTATCTCAATAAATTCAAAGTCTGCCATGCTACGCACCCCATCTATGTTCATGGGTACTCATGTCAGTTGCCCAATCACGACTATTTTATGTTGATTCGCGAGTCTTAACTGAACAAGGGACCATACTAGCTCATGTTCTCCCATCATCTCCCATGTATGCTTAGGTAGCACATTCGCATCAGATCCTAAGTCCAAAATAACGTTATTTACATCGTACTCTCCAATCTGCACATTAAACCTGAATGATCCGTTGGTTCTCTTCTTGTGCAGTACCCGATTTACCATTCTTTGTGCGACAGGGGTGCCCCTTCATTTTGTGCAGTGATCAATCTTGTTATATAACATATTTAGCGCAATTCTATCCTTCATCAGTTCTACACAACTCTTTAAGAACTTTGTTAGTATACTTACTTGCACACTTGGCTTTTCCGGTACAATTGGGTCTTCTATATGAGGCATCGATGATGTTGATGCTCCCTCATGTGGTCCAAGTATTTCTTTTCTTGCACTCTGATATGTCTCTTTTTCTTGGTGTGGATCGAATGTTGGTATAGGCCTTGTTGACTTCCTTACCCACTGCTTCGTCTGGTTTCCTCAAGTTGCCATATCAACGCCTGTCCTAGCTCCATGCGTAACGACTATGATTTTTGGTCCTTCACTGCGTCTTTCGGCTGAGATCATCCGCACATTTTGATTCAGAGTCTGATTTGGGTTTCCTCTGGCTTGCCATTTCACAACTAGTTTAGGACAATCTTCTGTCACTGCTCTGCAGTATGTGCATGTCATACACAGATTCTGGCAATCGTGGGCCAAGTGTCCCAGTTGATTACAATTATAATAGATAATCGGTTTGCGCCCTCCTCGACCAAAGCCTCCTCTTCCCTGACCTCTACCAAAGTTCCCTATGTTCTTTTGATTGAACCCTCTCTGATTGCTATACTATTCACCACCTTCTTCTACGTCGATATTTTCTTATTGGATTCAATACATATCTGATGTGCACTCCCTTAGTGGATCGAACGGACGACAATCCTTCTCTTCATGCCCTACCGACTTGCAAAAGTTGCAAAACAAGTTCTTTGGTGTACTTTGATACTTATGTAGTAATGGACACTCTGTGGGGTGATCTCCCCATTTCTTACATATCTCGCAGTATCCCCCTCCTAGTAGTGGATTTGGTGCTCCGGTTGCAAAATATTGTGCGAATGCTGGGAATTTTTCCTTGTGATGGCCCTTTGCCCTGCATTTGGTACACCACACTTGTTCTCATTTCTCCCTTCCTTTGGTAAGCTCAACCATCTGGATTGTTAATGCAACCAATTGCGTATGAACTTGTGCCATTGCTCTCATGTCTCCTATCGACGATGCCTCTAGTTTCATTGCAATCTCTAGCGCCTCGGGCTGCAGCATAACCTTATGTTGAATCAAGGGCCTCCGAATGTGTGGTAGAAGTCCAACAATAAACCATTGTTGATGTGGTTGATATGGAATTTGGAAAGCCAATCTCCCCATTACATCTTTAAAGCGTTGATCGAAATCCCACACAGACTCTGTTTGTACTTGTTTAATCTCTTTTAGCTCAATGATGTATTGCGATTCCGACTTTGGCTTCTTGAACTCCTTTAGTAGTGCTTGCTTTATTTCTTCCAAAGTCTCGTCCTGTCTTGTAGGTGTAATACTCTGTAACTTCATATACCATACCAACGCACGACCTCTAAATGTTGTTGCTAACTGCGCAATTTTTATGGCATCATCCTGTATGTTTTTAACGACCCACACTGTTTCGCACACAAACAAGTGTTGCTCCAGATCCTCTGACCCCACTCCCTTGAATTCAGGAAGTCTAAGAGTATTATGTACTCCTGCCATGTTGGCTTGTGTAGTCTCTCCTCTTAGTGATACTAGTGAACTCAGATTTTGACTTGGACTTTGCGCACTACTCCCACTATTATGACTACTACTACTCTGTACTCTTTGACTAACTACGGTGGCTTTTGAAAAATCTTCAATTGTTATCTCTGATTGTGGTGATGCACATGGGGTCGTGGATTCAACACATGATCATGTCTGAGTAGAACTTATTGGCTCCTCTATTAATGGATTGGATCGAGACCCTTCTTCTTTTCCTCCTACATATGGTATCTCCACGATTCAGACTTGCACGCAAGGTTCGCTTTCTTTCATCTCACTGTGCTGCTTTTCTCTCTCAACCCCAGTCTTTTGCTTCTTGTACCTTCTCTCTCCGTAAAACTCTCCAAAATCGTACTCTTTCTCTGGTATGTTGTCTTCTTGCATCCTCAGTTCCTTCCTTCCTTGTGCATTGCTTCCTTCTCTCAGACAATTCTCCTGTCATCCTCCGACTCCTTCTATGTGCACAAAGCCCTTTCAGCTGTCGGACTTCATAATCATCACGTGTTTCTCACATAACACCATATTTATCCACGTATTCAAAGATTTCAAGAACCTTCCATGCGAACCTTTGAAAAAATTTCTTTCTGCAACACTGTATGATTGAATGTAATCTACTGCGAATTTTGTAACATAACCCCCTAATACACCATCTAACAAAAAATCAACTGCTCGAGTAGTAGGGTTGCTTACCGAATTCAATTGTCTTACCAATTCACGAGTCCAATTCTTTGGCGCCGCAACACTAAACCTTCCTGTCTTCTCAACCAACCTTTCTAGCCACTCGGTCAAAATTTTTGGAAATTTGCCAAAGAAAATTTTATGCAGATCCGTGAACACATACTTTTGAATCCATTGCTTATCACTCAGCTGAGGGTTCCTGTTCTCATGTCGTGCAAACTCTTGTTCTTTCCGTTCTAACAAGTCTATGATCTCTTTCTTAGTCGGCCTCCAAAACATTCCCTTAGTCACAATTTCCCAGTCCCAACAACATAACCATTTGTTGGATGGATTTTGGTCTGCGCACGGGTTATAAGACCCAAGGTTCTGGTTAACTATGACCAACAAACCCACAAGACACTGGCCCTTTTGGCATCACCTACTTGCGTAGATGAAGTCTCACCTGAGGAATCTATGGGGATTGCAGGAACCATGCTTCTGTAGGAGTAAGGGAAAGGGAGGCATATTTCCACGTTATTGTTCCTTCTTTTAGCTCAAGTATGTGCGCGATTATTACATATATTATCCCAGACATTCATAAATATTGCACCGTAATCAATCCATAAACTAAGTCTAGTCTATGAAATATAACATCATTCATAAACACACATAAACAAGTAAAGAACATAAGATGGAAGATTATCTCTCAAACTCTGTCTTTATTCATCGTATCAATTGATTACATTCATGATTTGTGCATAATCTCAACCTCTACAGATCCTACAAACTTTCTCTAGCTTGCTAGCTCTCTCGCTCTCTATATCTCTTGCTAGGTCTCCCTTTTCACCCCACCCATTACATATTTATATCCAAAATCTAGGGCTTAAATTCATATTCTTATCTATCCCAAAATAGTCCATTACATTGCATGGCATGGCCAGCTTCAGTTAATTGGTTGTTTGCCTTCTACTTTTCTCTCTTTATACAACTTTCCTGTTGTTCTTCTATTTATGGAAAGTTGCACTGTCGTCCTTTGCGCTTCCTTCTCTCGCTCCCTTTCTTTATCCCTCTGTTTGTGCGCTATCTCTGTCCTACTGCGTACTTCCTTATCCTTGGGTCTTTGTCTCCCAAAATTGCATCCAAAACTACCTGTCCAACAATGGATTAAGGATTTCAAGTTTGTAACCTTACAGGCTGCCATTGAGCACACCAGAGATTTGGTAGGAGCAACCTACAAGAACAAGATCACACCCAACCCCCAATCATTACAAGGGGGCAAGACACCAGACGGGTTGACAAGGGAAAAGGAAAGATGGATGGAGCTACAAGAAGAGAATTAAGGATGAAGCAACTATGCTTCACTTGCAAAGAACCATGGCAGCCAAGTCATAGGTGTATGGGTAAAGGGAAGATTCACTATATAGAGGTAGCATCTGATAGTGAAGAGGAGACTGATGATGAGGAGAATGGAGCCATTCATAACATACAGATGAACCAAACAGAGGATGAACATGTCTTACATGCACAAGGAGAGGAGGTGCCCCCACACCATGATGCAGGAATCAAGAAGGTTACCTTAGCTTCCATTAGCGATGTGCCTAAGTGTAATACTTTTCGGATGAAGGGAGTTTTGCAGGGACATAGAGAAACAGTGCTAGTTGATGGAGGAGCTTCTCACAATTTTATTGACAATGCTATGTTTGAGAGGAGACACATTCCCACGATGGACTTTGAAGATTTCTTGGTTGAGGTGGCAGGGGGACGCACTATGGCTTGTGACAGGTATATTCCACAGATGAGCTTGACCTTGGGCAGATACACCTTGACACAAGATTTCTATGTAGTGGATATAAAAGACACCAACATCATACTAGGTGTGCAATGGTTAGCACGTTGGGCCCAATCACTACCAACTACAAAACCATGGAAATTTCTTTCAACACAGAAGAAGGAAAAAGGATCACACTTAAGGGGATGACAAGAGGGGCACCTAGAGTTGTGACAGCCAAACAAATGCATGCAATATTTAGGTGAGAGGAGGTGGTTTATGCAGCTGAATGCTTTGTTATGGGAGTGGATAGTGGAGAACACAAGCAATATCCTCCAGATATACAAAAAATCCTTCTCAAGCATAAAAAGGTCTTTCAATCGATTCCACCAGATAGAGGGTTTGAACACATCATAGAATTGGAAGAATGGGCTAAACCGGTCATCACTACACCATATAGACACCCCAAGAAGCACAAGGATGAGATTGAGAATGCTATTAAAGAATTGTTAGCCATGGGCCATATTAGACCGAGTTCAAGTCCATTTGCATCATCAGTCGTATTAGTAAATAAGAAAGATGGGACTATGCACATGTGCATTGATTACCGAGCCTTGAATAAGAAAACCATAAAAGCAAGTACCCCATTACCAGGATAGATGAGTCATTGGATGAGCTACATGGCACAATATACTTCAAAAAAATTGACTTGTGCTCTGGATACCATCAAATCAGGATGAGCAGGACATACATAAGATAACCTTCAGAGGCCACTATGGGAATTATGAGTTCCTTGTCATGCCTTTTGGCTTGACAAATGAGCCAGTCACCTTCCAATCATGCATGAACCATGTGTTTAACAAACAATTGAGGAAGTCCCTACTTGTCTTCTTTGATGACTTGTTGATCTACAATAGAACATGGGAGGATCACCTCAAGCATGTGGATGAGGTCTTAAGCAACATGGAAAAACAATCACTATATGCCAAGGAATCAAAATGTGAAATTGGGATGACTGAGGTTCTCTATTTGGGACACATTATTGGAGCAAAGGGGGTATAGGTTCACCTAGAAAAGATACAAGTAATCATGAATTGGCCCACACCCAAAACACTCACATAGCTCAAAGGATTTCTTGGTATTTGCAGTTATTACAGGAGGTTTGTCAAGGGGTTTTCCCAATTATGCACACCTTTGACTGATTTGACCCGAAAGGGTGCATTTAAGTGGAGTAATGAGGCATAGTTAACATTTAACAAAATGAAGGTGATGAGCACTTGTCCAGTATTAGCCTCGCCAAACTTTTCTCAGCCATTCATTTTGGAATGTGACACATCAGGTGAGGGTGTTGGAGCTGTTATCATGCAAAATAGGCATCCCATTGCCTATGAGAGCTGCAAACTGAGAGGACCTGAGTTGTTGTACACCATTTATGATAAGGAGATGCTAGCCATAATGCATGTTGGACAAATTCAGGCAATATTTGGTAGGAGCGAAATTTGTGATTAGGACAGATCATAATAGCCTCAAGTACTTTCTTGAACAGAAGGACCTTAATGAAAGACAACAAAAGTGGGTGAGTAAAATGCAGGTGTATAACTTTGACATAGAATATGTCAAAGGAAAAAAAAATGTTGTAGCAGATGCCTTGTCTAGGAGATCCTCAACCTACTTCATGTCAGAAATATCAGTTGATTGGAAGTCTCATTTATTGGTGTACTCCAAAAATAAATTTGCATGTGAGTTGATTGATGGACAATTACAGGATGACAGGTACATGATTATAGATGACATCACATATTATAAGGGAAGGATTTATCTGGTTCCTGAATCATTTTTCAAGAAAAGGGTGCTACAAGCATTTCATGATTCATCATTACCAAGGCATCAAGGATTCCTTAAAGCATACAGACATATACGAGAAAGGTTTGTTTGGAAAGGTCTTAAGGGAGATGTCATGCACCACTTCAAGGAATGTATCACTTGCCAACAAAACAAAGATGAGTACACTCACCTGGCAGGTCTATTGTAGCCTCTCCCCATTCCAGAGCATAAGTGAGAGAGTGTGTCTATGGATTTCATTACAGGACTCCCCGAGGCACAAGGGAAGGATTGCATATTTGTGGTAGTAGATCGACTGACCAAATTTCCTCACTTTTTTGCCATCTCCGTGGACTTTAGCACATCTGAGGTGGCATATCTATTTTTCAGGGAAGTTTTCAGGTGCATGGATTACCCAAAACAATTGTGAGTGACAGGGATTGTATATTTATGAGCATCTTTTGGCAAGATCTGTTTCGGCTAGTGGGTACAAATTTAACTCCCAATACTAGCTACCATCCACAGATAGATGGACAAACTGAAATAGTAAACAAGTGGGTGGAAGGATACCTTCGAAACTATGTGACAGGACAACAAAAAGCGTGGATCAAGTGGCTATATCAAGGTGAATACTTCTACAACACCAATTACCACATGTCTATTGGTATGTCTCCTTTCAAATCTTTATACAATTATGATCCCCTAACTTTTGTTGAGATTGTGTTTGGAGATAGTCGAGCTCCTATGGCTAAGGAGTGGATACAGGAAATCCAAGACATTCTCAAAGAACTTAAGGATCATTCGCAAAGGGCTCAAAACCAACAGAAGTTATATGCAGACAAGCACAGAGTGGAGCACACTTTTGAGGTAGGGGACTTGGTCTACTTGAGGCTACAACCATACAGACATACATCCATCAAGAAAAATGGCACTGAGAAGCTCAAATCTTGCTTCTATGGACCTTACAGGGTGAAAAGGAAGGTTGGGGAAGTTGCATATGAATTAGAGCTACCACAAGGAAGCAAAATCCATAATGTTTTCCATGTATCATGCCTAAAGAGGGCATTGGGGCAACATGTTGTAGCTAATGAAGAGCTACCTCTAATTGATGAAGAAGGGCACTTGATTTTAATTCCAGAAGAGATTTCGGAAGTGAGGGAGAAACAACTAAGGAACGGGGACATCAAGGAATACTTAGTCAAATGGAAAAATTTGCCTATAGAAGATGCCACTTGGGAGAGTGAACAGGTGCTACAATAGACGGATTCAGGATTGCTTGTGGGCAAACATTTTCCAGTAGGGGAGACTATAATGTTCCCCTATTCTTGACAAGAACATTAGAAGACTTAGTAGTCTAGTCACCCCTCTAGACTATAGTCCCATGGGTAAAAGGGGGCTAGGAGGCGCAAAAGGGTCACTTAGGAGTTAATGTTATATTATTGAAGTGACTTTGGTAAAAGTAGAAAAAAGGTTATTTGACTTAGATGAGAAAGTAAAGTAATAACCTTAGGCATCAATAAAGTAACTCAAGTGAAAATTAGAAGATGGAGGTATAAAAAAGAGAGGAGGGGTCTCACTCCTCATTCATGTCATTTTCTCTTATTGCTTCTTGAGCTATGCAACTTTCATTTTGAGGGTTTTGAGAAAACAAACCCTAGAGATCAACAAGGAGGTGAAAGATCCCTCCGTTCCTGATCCAAGCTTGGTCAAGATGGTGAAAGATCCCACCCTCACCATTCTATTCAGCTACAGGTCAGTTTCTACAGTGGATTGGAGAGGCGAGGCGCAGATCTGGAGGTTTTCTGTAGGTAGGGCGCACTGTTAAAGAAGGAATAGTTCGATTTGGTCAATGGAGGGGAGATCTGAGGAAAAAATCATTCCTGGAGGAGTTGCCAACCACCTTTTCTCATCTATTGTTGGAGGATTTCTTTTGCATAATTATTTATTGTGGCTCTTGGGAAAATTTCTGAAGAGGGGCACACTGTCCCTTGGGTATTCAGTGAGTTGGAGCGTTAGATCTATGATTTTGGCTGAGGAATCTCTTCATATGCATTCTACATCTACAGATCTACCATTTGGCATTATTTTACAGGGTTTTGAGGGCTTTCTTGAAGGAAGCCGAATTTCCTAGGTTGCTACAGCCAGTTGGGGCGCATCTCAGACAGATATGGAGGTGCCAAGGCTTCAAGGGAAAGAAATTGATCTTGTATTGACTTGCATGATGTTACTAAATAAAGGTCAGCTTATTAACTAAATAAAGGTCATATCTGAAGTTATTTGGCATTCTCTTGTATTATCTTTCTTGTATCTTGTTATTTCCATCTGTTGTTGTGTTATATTCATCCATCATATGCTATAAAACTCAACCAAACACCTCCAGCGAAAATTGAGAAGCAAACCTGCAAAAAATACTCAAACAAGCATACAAACAGATCAGAAATAAACACGTAAGTTCCTAGCGAATCTGCTTGGGAACATTACAGACATGCAATCATGGTTGTCAGTGTTCAAGTCCCACCAATTAACGAGATTAGTGTTCTTTTGCACAATCCAGGGTTTCATAAGGTGTTATTCATGTAGCATTCTTAGATGTGATGATGTCCAATATAGAATTTTTGGGTTATATGATTTATAAACAAAAGAAAAGAATTTAACTTTGCCCAGCTCTACCTTCTCATGTTTCTTGGTCCTCCCCACATTTCGCCATCCTTATCTCCAAGCAATTGTCTCAAAATGGTCAGCCGGAGTGTTCTTCAAGAGAGAATATCTGAAAGTCTATGTCATGTCATGTGGGATTATAAGGCAGTCACCAAGTTTCTTAAATCATTAAGAATCAGGAATCCTTTGGAAGAGCATCTTCTAGTGATCTTTGCTATGATTTTATAAAGCATTGTTCTGCATCATATAAAGGTTGAAATGAACAACGGCAAGAAGAGAAGCAAACATGCTATTAAAAAAGTGTTGATAAACACTGGATCCAATCCATGCGCCATAGTACAATAACAATATGGCATAATACTTTTGATGTTCAACTATGAGAACATAATTTACAACACCAACATGACTCTTACATGACCATACTTATGGAAATGATATGAGAACATAATTTACAACACCAACATGACTCTTACACGACCATACTTATGGAAATGATTGCTGTGAAGCTCTTAAAGAAAGAAATAGCATGGTAACTTTAACAAGGTGAACTGTTTTCTGCTTTATTCCTTCTTGTGCTTTCAAAATCTGGATGTTGAAAGGAATATGTGCCAATTGCATCCACCCTGGTGAATCTGTTAAAATTGGAACCATCAACATGGAGAGAACCATCACAAGAACTCCATTCCCCATGCCATGCCATGCCATGAATCTGTATGTAGCAGAATCCCACAAGTACTAGCAGTGGCACCCTGTATTTACCTGATAACTCCATTGATTGGAAAAAAAGGTGCACTCTGGAACTTGCCAATGCTCTCCTACTAGCATTACTGTACAAATGCTCTCTTCTTTTAAATTTGTACAAAGAGAGATACATTTTCAGTACATGCATCTTTTCAAACTGTGGTATTTCTAAGTCCAAATCAAATTTAGCCCAAAGAACCATCTTGTTTTATAGGCATGACAAAGCTGCCCAGCTATCATTTACTGTCATGTTGTCCGTGGATGCAATGAAGTCAATTTTGACTGGAACAGTCTTCACCCTGGATGAACCTTGACCTAATCTTACTTTCACTCTTGAAATGTCATCGGAATGGACAAGACAAAGGGATGAATCGGCTCTGGATTATAAAGAATCTAAGCATTGAACTGTATATTAAACTCAGTCCCAGTTCAGTGCCACACACAATTCACAACGGCTATAAACACCTGAACAGATAGGAAACCTATGAGAGTCCTACAGTAAGATCCCTAGAAAAGATATACCTGAAACTGCTATTGTATTGCAACCATTCTATACAATGGGTTGGCATCTTGTGGGGTTTTCTTTCAACACATTTTTTTATAGCCTCCCGCTGTATCTCATCCACATTTTGGCACACCCAACCAAGCAGGCTTCCTGAGCCAATTGCTGTCTCCTTCGCATACCATTCAAGAAGTTTTGATAGAAGGACCTTCTTGTTATTCTGGATGCCAACGCTTGCTAGAACAAACTCCTTTTTAGCTATTTCCAGCTCGTTGTACACATTTTTTTCTGTATAGACACGGACCTGTATATAAAAGTGTGTTAGTAGTAGCAATATGAACACTTGATGGAAGCTGGAGGGATCAAAGCTATGCTGTTTTTGAAATGGTAACTGGTAGTTTTGTTGAAGTAGGTAATATTTAAGTAGTCACTGGCAGCACGTTGACAGAGAACAAAACATGCGTCAATGAAGTTATATATGGTAAAAATATGAGCTTGTATGACATCTTTTCAGACCTCAAATTTTGTAAGTATATTATTCAAACCTTTTACAAACTAGCTTCTGAATGCTTTGTGGACTGATTGGAAAGCACAAAAGGCAAAGCAGTAAAAAAAGATCACGTTTCAGCTCATAATAAAATGCCATATACCGCAGGATCTGAGAATCCTCCACTGCAAAGAGCAAAGCAAACAAGTGGTTCAGAACTATCGAGACCAAATGTCCGTCCAAATGTGCGCCGCTCCTCTCCTGTTTTAAACCTTGTTCCAGTAGAAAGAAGTGCTTGGAGCCACTGAAAACAGGACACAACAATGAATTAGTGTTTTGAAACTTATTTGATGTACAAACAAGATTATGGTACTCACAATTAATTCTCATTAAGTACTGAAAAGTGCTAAAGAGATACTATGGCATAAAACCAAAATTGCTCAGAAGAAAAGAAATAAGTACAGACGGTGGCAATGTACCTGTGCAGAACGGGACATCTTGCAGCATAGAATGGATTGCTCTATGGCACTGGCACTGATAGAATGTCCCCCAACCTTGTAAGAAGCCTAGAGATAAATTTCAAACAGCATAATCAGACATACCTGCAATTGTCAATTGTGATGCCCATTGATGATTTGCAAACATAGATGTTTAAATTTTATTTGTGTAAGTCAGGCATGAGAGATTTTCAGATTTTCAGAGTTCAGATTACAATGACAAAGGAACACATGCAAATAAACCGTACAGATTGAGCCCAATTTAAGCAAGCCATCTGAAACTTGTTCATAGATGTTAACTGTTAATCTTGTTGAAACATGGCCAGTAGCATTTATACCAAAAACAAATAATCAAATTTAAAACATCTTGCAGCTGAGATGTATATCCTTTTACAACATATAGTAGCACTAGCCACTTCATTCATCCCTTCATTACAATATCAGTAGGATTTGATGCAATTATTAATTGCTAATTTCATTACGGATCCATATCCATGTGTAAGAGGTTTTAAGTTCCATCCCCCCTCAGCATTCCTATGCAGTAGCAAGTCTATTAAGAAAACTATCGAATGATAAAACTAGTAATAGAGGATACTTTGTATAAGACCCGGGTTAGGTTTTGGTTAAGGATCCATATCCATGTGTAAGAGGTGCTCTTTCGGACACCGGTAAAATATAAACCATGGGACCTCACAACATCCAGGCCACCATACAAGCAGATGAGCAGACCATACCAGAGATATATGCCATAGGAAGCAAAGTTCAGCTGCCTATACACATCGCCATACAAGCAAATGAGCAGACCAGAGATAGAGATAAGCGGAGATGCCCTACAATGAATTTCATCCATCATATGTAGCACAGTTGAGCCAACATTCAAGGAGACCAGAAATGAAGCAAAGAAGCCCTACGAAAGACAGCTCAGACACCAAAGATACACCACCATATTATGCAGACCAGAATTAGGGCATAGACACCATACCCAGCACAGCTGAGACGTCATACAAATTAGAGCCCACCATATGACCATACCAGAGGTCATACAAGTAACGTAACAGAATGGAGAAACCAGAGGAGAAGCCTGAACTTTGATCATATAGATTTATGTACAATTCTAAAAAACACACACAAAGATCTCGTGTCTAGGATAATTTAAGAGATAATGAGACATTTACCCTTTGAAACAGATGCATCCTCCGCATGTTATTTCGTGGTATTCCATATGCTAAATATGCCTGCAATGACAACAAACAAAGAGCATTACCCATTTAGAACAACCAATATTTTCAGCTGCATTTTCTGAGCTATTACCTGCATACTCAAACTATATGATTCCAAGCGAATTCCTAGGCAGGGAATCAAAGGGGTTCGACAGAGTTTTTCCCACAATATGCTTGTTGCTTTTTTTCGTGAAAAATACTTATTATATTTACAGAAAAATATGTACATCAAAGGAGAAACAAAAAGCAGAAGGGTATATACAATGAAATTTACATCCTCTTAAAGTGACAAGAACAGCTTCAAACTGCTGTTTTTTCTATTAGTATCTGATGATGGTCAGAGATGGCACTGAAAAAAATGACAAGCACTTATAGTTTGAAAGTTACATGCTAATCTTACATGCATAACTAGAGCATTGTAGATATTGATCCAGAAAGCCAGTTTTGCATTCCGTTCCATTGGAGTTGGATCCACTTTTTCTAGATGTTCCACCATCGACCTAAAGAAGTAAATAGTAATGAACAATAAATACACCTGATCAGCTGAAAAAATGCCTCTCCTTCAAACACATGTGCACCCACAAACAGCTATACACAAGATAATACTTCACTGAATGACTTTTTTCTTCCAATCAGTTATCATGCCTAGCATCACACTTTTGAGATTTCTAGAGCTTTACATCAAACAGAGAACTTTACAAGACAAGTTTAAGCATATTCGCAAATCCAGAACCTACCTGAAAGTGCGCAGCATACCAGTTGCATATGTTAATCGATCTTTATCCACACATATCCAAGGAATCTCCACCATGGATGCGTAAGGGCCTGCATCCCCCATATCATCTTTAATTTTATATGGATCCTTCAATGGAGTATCGGAGAAAGACTGTGTCTTCCATCTTGGGCTCCATCCCTCACTAACTGCATCATGAGGGGAGGATATACTGGTAGATGATACAGATGATGAAGGGGAAAGAACTACTCCAGATTGCCTCAATGGGGGATCAGACAACTTGCAATAAATGACTGACATGCATCGGACTAGTTCTTCTGACAATCTGTTTGGTGACTTGTAAAAATAATCTTTCAATGTGAGAGGCATTGCATTGTTCTGGTTCATAGTAGATAAGTCCTTGCATTCTGCCTCCTGAAAACAAATAATATCCCTTTTAGTTCACGTGGTACATGCACATAAAAATCCACAATATGTCCAGCATATGAAATAAAGAAAACAGCCAAAATGCATGAAGTTCAATCCAGAATAATAAAGATTGACTATAATGTCTTTGTAGATCTGTTTCTTCTTCTAAATAGCGACTGCCTTTGTCTCTACAGCCCATCACCCTTTTTCTGCAATAATAAAGTAAAAAATTGATCAAGACAAATAAAGCAAATGCATGGCGTGCCTGTTTAGAGTCTTGTGTCAACTTAGGAGCAAGGCCAACAAGTAGAAACCATGGCCCATTTGATGAGTAGGTATCATTCTGAACAAGACAAAGGGACTCAAGTTGCTGGAATCCTTTTTAAACCAAGCACAAGAATTGCCTCCTGTTTTCTCGACATAAAGATGAATACGTAGTAAATTTAGTTCCCCAAAGATCTGAAGATAAATAGGCAGTGGATTAAAGCTAATGATTTAGAGCCCTCACATTGAGATTTTAGGCGACATGCTTACAAATGTATTTGATAGAGTTTAAAATTCTTATATAAATTAAGCAGAAAGTGGTCAAGGGGATGGAGTTAATCAGCAAAATGTTTTCAAGAGATCAAAGGATAAAACTGTCTCTAGGTGTATGGATGTGAAGATAAAGATAACTGAGTCTTATGCTTATTAGATAGATACTTATCAAACAATTCAATCATTTATGGCTTCCTAAGAATTGCAATGAATCCACTAAAAGGAAACAAGTAAAGGAATTATTCCGAAGCCCATTGATGACTAAAACAAGTCTATGGCATTGCAGAAAGCTAACATCTAAATTTTACAACCCAAAGTAAGGCACCGAGAGATTTTCTCAGAACAAAGGAATGAAAAGAAAAATGGATGGCAGTTGAAAGAGTTTAGGGCCTAATGTAGAGAACCTTGAAGATAGGAACATACAACCATAGATGAAAAAATCACCGAGAAATTGGTGCTGTTTTTTTCAAGCTGTCTTTCATGTTCATTTTTTCAGTCATTTTGCCCTAGGTTTGAAGTTCAAAGTTGAAGATGGCCTTCCAAATATACTGAAGGTTTTGGATCCATTTCAGCAATATGGTGAACCTGAATATGGGACAACCAACAAATATTGACTTCTAAACTATGTGATCAGTTCATGACAGGAGGGCTTAGTTGGTTGAAATACCACCTTGCTAGAATCATAGGGAAGGAGGTAGCAGTTTTTAATAAGTAATCCCCAGAGATTATGCAAGCTTCCCACCAATCTGTTTGTGAAAAGGATAAAAAGAAGGAAGAGGCAGTCACTCTCAAAGTTGAACTCATTACCGGTAGAGTAGCTAGATCTTCAAGAACCACAACAATATATGATGATCAGGGATTTGATTGATGACCGATGGATCAGGATGCTCCATTGTCCCATTCATGCAACAACACTTGTCCTCATCCCTGCCTTTGCTTACTCATGTAATTTTGATTTCAATGGCGAGGTTATGGAAGGGTTCATTATGTGTCTTCAGAGGATCTTAACTGATCAAGAAAATTGCAAAACCATTAACCGCAAGATAGAGAAGTATAAGAACGCAAACAGACTATTTGCCTTTGACATTGTTGTCCACAAAAGGAAGAATTTGATGCCACGTAAGCCATTAGAATTTAGAATTTTAATTACATGTTTTATTTGAAAGTTGAATTATGTTTTCTTTATTTCCTATTTGCAACAGTACTGAAATGTAATTTAAGTCTTTTTTTTCTTGTTTGTTTTAGATGTTTGGTGGAGAAATTATTGTGCAAGAGCACCACTCTTACAAAAATTTTCCATTCAGGTGCTAAGCCAAACTTGTAGCACTTCAAGTTGAGAGCACAATTGGACTGTGTTTGAAAAAATACACACAAAGAAGCGCAATAGGTTAAAACTTAGCAATTACAATTATTATATTTTTTTATCCTTTTAACATATCTATGACCGTAAAGACTCATAAAATTTATTACGACCCTCTTACAGGTTAGAGTTTCAATGCCTAAATGCTATGGTTTATGTCCACTACAATCTCCAACTGTGGGTGAGGCAGCTTGAGAAAATTTCTAATGTGGATGCCATTTCCTTGGAAAAAATTAACATAATGTCTCAGTGGAGGGTGAGGTAGATGCATATCATGGCAGCACGTGAGTGGTTAGAGGAGGAGCAACAACAGCAGGCATAGGGGGTGAGGAGAATCAACAACAGTAGGCACAGGGGGTAGGGTAGAAGTAGCAGCAGTAGGCATAGGAGACAGAGGAGCACCTTGACACCGAGGAAGGTGATGGGGCAGCCTCAGCACCACCTTCTACACAAATCAATACACACACACCCACCAGTCACTATAAGATGAATGATGTAGGACCTTCTAGTGCAAACAACTCATGACCTTTTCTTGTAAAAGGGGGAGAGGAAATGGATAGCTAGCTGCTAGATATGTCATTGTAGATGAGTCATGATGATGATATACATTTATATTTATTTGATGTCATTTTGTATTGGTTGTCTAGTATTGATTCCTTGATTGGACAGCGAACAAGATTCAATATGGACTTTGATTTATCATTTGGCATACACTACATCATATATATCAGTGTTTTCCCGTATTTATGTGCCAATGCACTTAAAAAATTGATGTCGTCGTTGGTTTAAAAAAAATTAAAAGTGAATTTATTTTGTATTTTTTAATGCTTGTCATGGTTTGCCGATTTTTTCATCTATGTTTCTGATGTCCTGATGTCCAAACCCTTGGTGATTTTTGACCGATACCGATGTTTTCATCAATGCATACAACAAGTTGAACGGCCCCCTAAGTGGTCTTTTGGGAAACAAAGGGAAAACATAACATTCTCACTTGTCTACTCCTCTTAAGTGGAAGGTTCAATCCTCGTATACCTAATGTGGCTTTCCCACCACCAAGTTCTAAATTGCAACAAAATATCCCCTATCCCCTATTCTTTAGCTCCCAATACTCCTTGAGAAATTTTGACGACTTTCTTTACTTCAATGGACTTGATGTTTTATATTGCTTTATTTATACAAGACCCTTGGCCCAAATCATAGCAAAATAAAGTAGAATAAAATATTTACAACATTT
>ML821808.1:39909-90809 GCA_009831015.1 Picea engelmannii | reverse complement strand
CATTGATCCATCTTCATCTATGCATTCTCATCAAGGACAATACATATTATATTACATCAATCATCAATCAATAAATCCTTTGACATCAATCAATGACATCAATCAATCAAACCATTGGCATCAATGACAACATGATCCAACAAAATCTTCATATCTTGCCTTCTTTTCTGATAACTGTTGTTTTAGAATGTCTTCGATTTTCTTTGCCTCTTCTAATTCCACTTTTAGTAGGGAAAAGTCTTCATCATGATATTTACTATCTTTCTCAAACTCTATCAACAATTGTTTTTTCTTTCTATTCTTAATTCTGAGTCTGTCAATTTATTCCAAAGCACTGATTAATTCACCTTCCATATCCACCACAACTTCTTCATCATCCATTTCACCTCTTGTGTGTTCATCATCAAAATATCCCATAGCCATAAGCATAAAATCATTTAGTTTATCTTCAATAGGGGAGTCATTATCTTCATCATCTGAAGGATCATCATCATTGTTTACACAAAGACTTTTCTTCTTAAAATTATTCTCTTTAAATAAATTTATGTGTTTGTGCTTCTCCTCATCATCACATTTCCGATCCTTTATTTTGTGAGGACATTTATTTGCAAAATGACCTATATTACCATGGTTGAAACATTTGAAAGGTAGTTTACCTTTGTATTTGCCTGATCCCTTCTTCAGTCTCTTCATAAAATTTGCTTCAATTTCATCAGGCTTAGAATCCTCATTCTTGTTTTCCTTAAATGATGCTTCTTTGGAGGTGGGTTTATCTTTAACTATTCTCATTTCATATGCAGTCAATGTTCCTAGAAGTTGATCAAACTCCAAGGTTTTTAGATCATTAAGTTATTCTATAGTAGAGACCTTTGGGTTGAACCTATCTGGTAGAGATCTCAAAATTTTCTGAACTAAAGAAGGTTCCTCAAATTTTTCACCAAGTGCTTTCATTGCATTTACCAGTTCTTCAACTCTTAGAAAGTATTTTCCAACAGTTTCATCTTCTTTCATCTTCATCTGTTCAAACTGTACTCTGTAGGTTTGAAGCTTGGCATCCTTTACCTTCTCATTACCTTCATAACTGCTAATGAGTTTGTCCCACATTTCTTTGGCAGTTCCTAGGTGCATAACTTTTATGAATTCTGCTTCTACAAGCCCACTCAAGATAACATTCATAGGCATGGTGTTGAAGCTAAATTCTAGCTTGTCATCCTTATTAGCTAGTCCAACTGGATTTACATAACCAGTATCTACTACATCCCAAACATCTGCACCTAAAGCCATTATGTAGGTTCTCATTCTAACTTTCCAGAAGGCAAAGTTTGTTCCATTGAACAGAGGGGCCTTATTGGTTGAATTTCCTTCATGGATTGACATGTTTAAGCTCTAGGATCCACCCTTAGATAAAAGGGGTCGACTCTGATACCAATTGTTGGACAACTGAGAGGGGGGGGGGGTGAATCGGTTGTTACCTTTCTTAAACAATTATGCTTATTTTAAACTCTTTGCAGAGCACTTAATGACAATCACAATAATGTAGGGAGGTAAGCAATAGAACATTTGACATCAGTCACACATATGGAATATACAGTGAAAGATATTTCCTGAGGAAACCCATAAAGGGTAAAAACCTCTTCTTCTTGGTATGATAAGTAATCTTTACATTCTGTACATTATCATACATATGAGCTCCAACTCATTGTGAGGATACAACCTTTGTTTTGCAAGCTGCAACTTGCTGAGAGCACCAACTCTCTGTTTTCTCTAGCACCAACTAGAAGGAGGCACCAACTCCCTGTGTTTCTCTAACACCCACTAGAAGGAAACACCAACTCCCTGGTTTCTCTAGCACTCACTAGAAGGAAGCAACAACTCCCTAAGTGTTCCAACACCAACTGGATGGAAGCACCAACTTCTAGTCACACACGCACCAACCTATAAAGTAGAGAAAAACAGTTCTCCCTTGCACCACCCTACCACCCTGGTTTCTTTGGTTGCAACCATATGGAAGCTACAACTCCCTATGTTCAAGAACCCACTTGAACCTTTGAGGACAACAGTCCTCCCTAGAACCTCCCTACCACCCTGGAATATCAAGTTTTCTTTATATCAATTTATCATAGTGATACAATATTTATCAATAGCTTACCAGTCTCATCATTGTTCTGCTACACTTCTCTTCTCTACTTGCATTAGTGTCTTCCTGCACACTTTGCCTTTCAATTTCTGTTCTTCTTCCTTTTATACTCTCTATGCCATGTCCATTCAATGAACCATTACTCTTCTCTATATTTCAGCTGTTGCACACTGCCTCCTTCTACATGCCTGAATCACTCTCAATAGCAACACCCATCTCTTCTCTGTTCTGCATATTTATACTATCTATGCACCTTCTTCATCCTCCATGCACAGTGCCTCTGCATGCTCTTCAACCTGCCACCATTTTTTTCATCGGGTTGTTCATTGCCACTCCACTTTTGCTCTGCTTCTCTCTCTCAAGCATCAACACACACTCTCTATTCTGCATGTTCTCCTCATGTCGATTCCTCTTCCTGATCATCATGGAAATTCCTCAGCTTTTCTGGTGGTTATGCCCATGCGTTCATCATCACTGGGTGTTATGATGATATTCCTCATCCTGTCTAACAGTCGAGACTCTTCGTCTTCTCTATCATAGTCGAGATCATCCTCTCTATTGCAGTTACAGGCTTCGACGCTCTTCCATCTGTCAATTGCCTCTATCAATAGTCTTCATTCCACTAGCAGATGCATTGACACTCTTCGACTCCCCTAGAAATCACGCTAAGTCCTCTTTGATTCCTCTGGAAGAAACCATTAGTGGTTTCTAGCAGTTATAGTGTCAACCTTGAAATGGATCCTAGCTATGCTAGCTCCTTCCACTTACGTGACCATCGACGGTGACCATCGACTACATTGACATTTCAACATTTCGACATTTCGACATTCCTGTGATGAAGTGTCTCGACACTCCAAGTCACGATCCTAGAAATGGAGCTTGGTTGCACTAGCTCCTTCCTCCATATTCCACAGATGTGACCACTGGCTGTGACCACAACCTTATTCAAAAACATATTTTTCACTTTTAGATTTCGGGGATTCTGTGATGAGTTGTCTCGACTCTCCATGTCACGAGCTCCGAAATAGAGCTTGGATTCTATATCTTTTCTCTCCAGATATCAACAATGTGACCACGAGATATGCCCACTCTCCAATCAAACAAGTACTTCACTCTCCAGATCAATGGTCCATGATCCGTGGTGATCGGACGACTATCCTCTGCCCTGAGACTTCAGCCTTCGAGACTTTTGGGGAGTGATGAAGCTAAAACTCCCGAAGCAAAACTCCCAGAGTGAGGTCACTCTTGTGTCACTCGATGATGTGTCGTGACCAGAGCGGATTCCACATGTCACTCTGAATTGTGATTTAGAAACTTCACGGGCCTTCGTTGTGCCTGATCAATGGTCTAAATCAAACCGCAATCCAACGACTAGGATTCAACAGCCAGGATCATTTCACAAATTCACGAGCCTTCATTGTGCCTGATTCAAGATTTTGGCATTTCACATTTCACAACTTCGGGACTCCTGTGATGAAGAGTCTCGACTCTTGACTCCTCCAACTCCCAGTATCCGAAACCTTTGTTGATGTGCCTATTTCAGGATTTTGGCGTTTCACATTTCACAACTTCGGGACTCCTGTGATGAAGAGTCTCGACTCTTGACACCTCCAACTCCCAGTATCTGAAACCTTTGTTGATGTGCCTATTTTGGGATTTCGGCGTTTCACATTTTACAACTTCAGGACTCCTGTGATGAAGAGTCTCGACTCTTGACTCCTCCAACTCCCAATATCCGAAACCTTTGTTGATGTGCCTATTTCAACATTTTGGTGTTTCTCATTTCGTGACTTTGAGACTCCTGTGATGAAGAGTCTCGACTCTTGACTCCTCCAACTCCCGGTATCCGAAACCTTTATTGATGTGCCTGTTTTGGGATTTCGGCGTTTCACATTTCACGATTTTCTGCCGTGAGTTTCTTCCTTGACTCATGGAGTTTACGCTTCTGAATGGGATCCAACAATCACTTGTTGAAATTTCCATTGCCATGCCATTATCGATGTGCTGCTGGTCGTGATCTTTGCCATCAATGACAAGCACACTCTTTCACTCTGCGTGCACATCTGCACTATCTCTTCTGGTCTTCACGATCTTGCTCTACTGCATCTTCCCAAAATACTTCTGGTGCCCTCCTGACACATTATACCTGTACTCAATCCATCATCCCTGCTGTACTTGCCATCAATAACAAGCATACACTGCCTGTAATACATGCCTACACAGTGGTCAATACATCCATGGAAGAGGAGATGAGACAACTTCATGCAAGTTTATATGCCATGGAGATAGCATAGAGAAGATCACCAGACGTTGGTGATGTCAGTGAGAGTGAAAATGAAGATGTAGAAGTAGAATAAGTTACAGGAGAACAAGTAATAGAGGAGTGACTGCTGAGAGCTCTTGTCAAGATAGGAACCATATCAAAGATAGAGGTCCCAATGTATGAAGGTAATTTAAATGTGTATGAATTTCTTGAATGGGTAAGTGCTTTGGATAAGTACTTCGAATATCAGGAAATTGATGATGAGAAGAAGGTGAAGCATGTAGTAACCAAATTGAAAGGACATGTTGCGTTATGGTGGGACAAATTGCAAGCTGACAGAAGATGCAAAGGTAAGTATAAAATTAAGAGTTAGGATAAAATGGTAGCTAAGTTGAAAGATAAGTTCATACCTAAGGATTATCAAGTAAATTTGTTCAAAAAGCTACAAAATTTGAGACATAAAGGTTTGTCGGTGAAGGAGTACACCGAAAAGTTCTACAAGCTAAACATAAGAGCATGACATAGAGAGAATGATGAAGAAAAAGTTTTCAGGTACATTAATGGATTGAGATATGAAATCCAGGATGAGATTAGCATGATAACAATGAGAATTGTAAAATATTCTTATCAGGTATCCCTGAAAGAAAAGAAAAAAATGGCAAGGAACTAGAGTAAAATAAAAAAAGGAAAAAGTCTTAGTAGAGGTATAGGAACCGTCAGAGAAAAGTTCCAGAAGCCCAGACCAAAAGCTAGAAGATATCATAGTTAGAAAGAGAGAGGAGGACACTATGGTGGAAGAAAATATTTTCCAAAAGGAAGAGGAAGAGGTAGAGGAGGAGAACTAAAGTGTTATGCCTATGGAAAAACAAGGCACATGTCTTAGGAATGTCCCAAGAGAAAGAGTACAGAAGGTGGAGAAGCTCACATTTTTGAAGCACAAAAGAGGAATGTGGAGACAAAGATGAAGGCAGAAACAATGGAAGAAGGAAGATAACTCATGATGAGGAAAGTTCTTGTGAAGCCAGAGAAAGAAGTAAGGGAACCAGTCCAGAGGAACAATTTGTTCATAACTACTTGCAAGACTAGAGATAGGGTATGCAAGGTGATCATAGACAATGGGAGCAGTGATAATTTGGTATCCACAAAGATGGTGGAAAAACTAAAGTTGGAGACGACTGCACATCTGAGTCTGTACAAGGCATCATGGTTGTAGAGAGGACATCAAGTCATGGTAAGTCGACAATTTAAGGTTGAGTTTAAGCTAGGTGGTTATAATGATGAAGTTCTATGTGATGTTATACATATGGATGTTTTTCATGTTCTGTTGGGAAGACTGTGGCAATATGACAGGAATTTCATATATGATGGGATAAAGAACACTTATAACCTAGAGAAGAATGGTTGTAAACATATGTTGTTTCCAATAGAAGATAAAGGAGTCAATGTGGAATCTAGTCCAAGTGTACTTCTCATGAGTGGGAAGGAACTCTAGAAATAAGTCAAGAAAGAACGGGAAATACAATTTTCTGTTGTAGGCAAGCCGAGAGTCATTCTCACAAGAATGTTTTTGATAAATTTACCTATAGAAGTCCAGGAGCTATTGGATGAGTTCACGGATATTATGGTAGATGAGTTACCTCACTCTTTACTTCCCATCAAGAGTATTAGTCATCATATTGATCTTATTCCAGGAGCAATTTTTCCAAATAAAGCAACATGCAGATTAACACCTTGAGATAATACAAGAGTTGTTTGATAAAGGTTTAGTCCGATAAAGTTTGAGCCAATGTGTTGTACCAACTATGTTGAGTCCAAACAAATATGGAGGATGGAGATTGCACACAGATTCAAGAGCCATCAACAAGATAACCATTAGGTATATATTTCCTTTACCTAGAATGGATGATTTAATGGATTTCTTAAGTGGAGATAGTTATTTTTCCAAGATATAATTGAAGAGTGGTTATCATCAAATCAGGATGAGAGAGGGACATGAATGAAAGACAACATTCAAAAAAAATAAAGGATTTAATGAGTGGTTGGTTATGTCGTTTAGCCTAAAAAATGCACTGAGTACATTTATTAGGTTTATGAATGAAGTAATTAAAGAATTTATTGGTAAGTTTGTGATTGTTTATTTGGATGACATTATAATATTCAATAAGACTGAAGAGAAGCATTTGAGACATCTGAAGAGGTTGTTGAGGAAACTGTAGTAGGAAAAGTTGTTAGTGAATTTGAAGAAATGTTCTTTCATGAAATAAGAACTTATATATTTGGGGTTTGTAATCTCTTCAAATGAATTGAATATGGATCCAAAAAAGGTGAGGGAAATCATAGATTGGCCTTCTCCAAGAAGTGTATTTGAGGTAAGAAGTCTTCATGGATTGACAAGTTTTTATAGGAAAATCATCAGGAATTTCAATAGCATTTGCGAACCTATACTAGACACCATAAA
The DNA here is from genome assembly GCA_009831015.1 of Picea engelmannii. Classification (NCBI taxonomy): domain Eukaryota; kingdom Viridiplantae; phylum Streptophyta; class Pinopsida; order Pinales; family Pinaceae; genus Picea; species Picea engelmannii. The sequence continues at coordinate 83,951 of ML821808.1, read as the reverse complement.
GAAAGAGAATAAATATTTTTATTGGACAAAAGAGGATGACAAGGGATTCATAGTGTTAAAATACAAGATAACAAAAAAAACTATTTTAGTTCTACCAAATTTTACAAATACTTTTAAGGTAAAGTGTGATGCTAGTGGAGTAGCCATTGGCACAGTTTTAAGAAAGGACAATAAGTTTGTTGCTTATTTTAGTGAGAAGATGAATGATGTTAAGAGGAATTATTCCACGTATAATAAGGAATTTTATGATGTGATTCAAGCTTTGAAAAAATGGAGGCATTATATTATTCCGAAAGAGTTTGTTCTATTTTCTGACAATCATGCTTTGCAGTTTATAACTAGAAAAGATAAATTGAACCAGAGACATGCCAAATGGGTAGAATTCATGTAGAATTTTACTTTTTTTACTAAGCATGTTAGTGGAAGTACTAACAAAGTTGCAAATGCTTTGAGTAGGAGATGTTTGATCTTGCAGGAATTCCAAGTGGATACCTTGGGATTTGAACACCTCAAGGAGATGTATTAGGAAGATCTAGATTTCAAAGAGGCTTATGAAGCATGTGAGAACCCTTTGATAAGGGACAAAAATAAGTGGATGGAGTATCTAATACAAGGAGGATTGTGATTCAAAGGAAGCCAATTGTGTATCCCAAAGTTCTCAATGAGGGATAACTTGTTGAAGGTAAAGCATAGTGGAGGTTTGGCTGGACACTTTGGCCATGATAAAACATATGCACAGTTGAATTCTACATATTATTGGCCATGCATGAGGTATGATGTGAATAAATTCATGGAAAGATGTAGAATCTGCCAATATGATAAAGGAAAGAAGCATAACACAATATTGTATCAACCATTTCCTATTCCAGATAGGCCATGGGATGCTGTAAGTATGGATTATGTTCTGGGATTGCCAAGAACCTAGAGAGGAAATGATTCAATCTTCATGGTGGTTGACATATTTTTGAATATGGAACATTTCATTATGTTTCACAAAACCAACAATGCTACTCACATAACTAATTTGTTTTTCAAGGAAATTGTGAGATTACATGGGTTTCCAAGGAGCATAGTTTCAGACAGAGATACTAAATTTGTGGGACACTTTTGGAGGAATTTAGGGAAGAATCTGGGGACAATTTTTTCTTTCAGTTAAGCTTATCATCCTCAAACAGATGGATAGACTGAGGTGGTGAATTAGAGTTTGGGGAACTTTTTGAGGAGTTTAGTCATTGGACATAACCGCTAGTGGGATCAAATTCTTCCCTAAGCAGAGTTTGCATATAATGACTCATCGAGTAGGAGTACTGGTAAAATACCATTCCAGATAGTGTATGGGATGCATCCAAGAAGAATTTCTGAGTTAAGAGATTTAGGACAAGATGAAGTTCAAAGCATAGGAGCATAAGACTTTGCTGCATAAATGAAAAAGTTGCATGATCAAATCAAGGGATAGCTAAAAGTTAGAAACCAAAAGAGAGTAGACCAGAGAAGAAGAGAAGTAAATTTTGAAATTAGAGATCAATTTTGATCACATCTGAGGAAAGAAATATTTCCAAAAGGGAAATATAACAAATTTAAGATGAAAAAGATAGGACTGTGTAAGATCCTCAGAAAATTTGTTGCAAATGCTTATGAGATTGAGTTGCCAAAGGACATTGGAATATCACCCATATTCAATGTAGCATACCTATACCATTAGGAGATGGATTATACATAAGGAACATATGGTCAGGAGGAGATTCAATGGAAACAATAGATTCCCATAGCAGAGAATCCACAGATAGAGAATATTTTAGATCAGAGGATTGCTAAGAAGACCAGAAGGAAAATTTATTATGAGTATATGGTTAAGTGGAAAAACCATCCAATAGAATATGCTTGTTGCATAATTGAGACTGATATCCAGAAGCATGGAAAGATAGTGCAGTAGTTCATGGACAAGAGTCCATGAATATTTTTGTTCAGAGGAGTATGATGTAGGAGAAGCATCATCAACGTTCATTAAGCCGAGTGGAGGACAACTCAACATCAAGCCCACATGTTCAAGATGTTTTGGATCCCAAGGAGAGCGCGTGATTTAATTTTTTGAAAGCATTGAAACTAAGAGATTTTAATGTTTTGAGGAAATAGCCATTGTATGAGATCGCAAGAGATTATAATTTCTTTAATAAGATGTAGGATTGTACAGATATTGAGCATCGACTCGTATCTATTCTGTGAATTCCATTTATTGTAATAATCCTTAGTGGTAGAATGCTTTATTATGATGTGAAAGAACTAGTGTAGTCGGTAGGAAGGCTCGAGAATCGCCTCCGCATATAAATGTATGTAATCTATGCAAAATGAGGTTGTTGGAGTTTATTGTAAATTGTTGTTGAAGAGATGTTGGAGATAATAGTATTTTCTGTAGAGAGTTGTTATTAAGAACTTTGTAAATGCTTTGCTGAAGGAATATAATAGAAGAAGATTACTTCCAAATTTCTGTACATGTTTTCCTTTGAGTACTTGGGTGATGCCATGTTATTTTATTTCTGTGTTTTATATGCATGTGTGGGCATTTCATGGTTAATTGAATGAACCTGTAGTTTTTTCTAAGTTTCAATCATTTCTCTTTTGAATCACTAGTGCAAGGAGTGCACAGTAGCCACACAAGGACTGTGAAGGTAGAGTCATTTTAAGGCTCAGAAGTTAAGAAGAGATAATGTTGAATTGAGAAGAGTGAGTGAAAGGAGTGCACATATACTCATCTGAGTATAAAATATCGAGAAGACCCTTTGTAAGGTGTGCATGGGGCCAACACTTAGTCAAGTGTTGAAGAGTCTCAAAGAAGATGAGCACAAGGAGTGCGTGAGAATATTTCTTAAAAATATTCAAGTGTCAAGTTTTCATAGAAGCATAAGGTGTGCACAGAAGCCCAAGTCACCTCGAGTGTTAAATCTAAGGAGAAATAGAAGCCATAAATACTTTGAAGGGAAGGACCCTTTAAATTTCAAGGTCTAGTGGACGAGATCCACCCGAGAAGGATTTAGACCTTTCCTATTCGTTAGATATGGGAAATTAGCTTGGGTGTTAACCCATGAAGTCACCTCGAGTGTTAAATCTGAGGAGAAATATCAGCCATAAATCCTTTGAAGGGAAGGACCCTTTAAATTTCAAGGTCGAGTGGACGAGATCCACTCGAGAAGGATTTAGACTTTTCCTATCTGTCAGATATGGGAAATTAGCTTGGGTGTTAACCCATGAAGTCCTTGATACTTTGGGCATTCAGAGGTTTATGTGTGTTGTGTGCAAAGTTTCCTGAAGTCATGGGAACTAGAGAAGACAAGAATTGTCCAATTGTGAGGACACATGCCCACAGATCCATCAAAGTTCAGAAGTTCAACAATTCAAAAGAATTGAAGTGTAGCTATAGGAGTGTGTGTAATTCCTAAAGTTCTGAAGCCTAGAATGGATCTTAACCATTGGTGCAAAGAGACACGTGTCAACAGATATCAAAGTTCAAAGATCTGGTATTTTGGAGGAACGAAGGTGTAAGTCTATTTGGGTTGAGAATTACTGAAGGCATGAAGGCCGGAGTAAATCCCTTTCATCCATTCATGAGGATTGGTGGACCATTGATCACGCCCTTCGCAAGTTCACGAGTTTGATACTCCAGAGAATATGAGGTATTGAGTTGTGAAAGGATCTGAAGCTTGGAGAACAGAGTGTAGATCGACCGTTGATCTGAAGTGAGCATCATTCATCCAATTAACGACTTCGTATTTCATGAATTTAGGGATATAGTATGTTGGAAAGGGTAAAATCATGAAGCACGAAGGCCTGAAATACTTGTGAGTTGTATATCTCGACATACATTGAGGACCGTCGATCCCTCTGTTTGTTCAGTTGTACATGAGTTCAACGTTCGCGAGGAACGTCGTGTATTATTGTTGGGACTCCTGAATCTCAAAGTCTCGAAGTGCCATAGTTCGTGCCATTCAAGGGTATTAGCCCACATATTTGTCCCAAGGTCACGTGGATTTTTCCACATGGATAAATAGACCCTCGTGAACTTGAATTTGCGCACAGGATAAGGTAAAAAGGCTTGTGGAGAAGGAAGTTTAGGGCTTAGTAAGAGCCTAAGAGATGATTTGGCTCCCTACTTTGAATGATCCTTAGACCGGGAGGTTGTGCGAGCCCCAAGAGCTGGTGGGGATTTGCGTCAAAGGGGTACAATGTTTCATTCCAAAATTACACATTATTTCAAAGTAGCACCCTTTGGAGGACTATATAAGTAAAGGAATATGAAGGGAATAAGTTGTCTTGGTGGATATAAATATATACATATATAATGGATTGAATGAAAGTTCATTCTATAAGGTTGGTGCATGTTTACAAGTTGATTCTTGTCAGGAGGACTGGATTCCTCACATCTCAGTTGAATATAGGATCAACAAGTCGGGTCTTGTTATGAGGGTTGGATTCCTAATTTATCAGTTGGATCTGAGAACTACAAGTTGGGTATTGTATCAGAGAATTGGATCTCTCATATTCAGTTGAAGTTGAAGATATTAAAGGATTGATTTTATTTGTATTCATTCAAGTTAAATAAATAAAAGAATGATATTTTATCTACTTCATGCAATTTGTGTTATACATGTTTATGAATAATCAATTGAAATGCATATCTTATTCATTTAATTTAGTTAATCTGTGAAAGTGTGAAAAGTAGCCAAAAGTTCTAGACACTGATTCACCCCCCCTCTCAGTGTTAGTGTGTGTTTCAACACTCTTCAAATGGTTGGTCATGCCCTTTGGATTCACAAATGCACCAACAAATTTCATGAGGTTTATGGATGATGTATTGAGACCCTTCACCAATGCTTTTGTGGTGGTATATCTAGATGACATCCTCATATTCAACATAACTTGGGAGGAGCACATGCAGCATATTCAATAGGGTTTGAGCACTCTGTGGCAACAAACGATATATGCCAACTTGGAAAAATGATCCTTTGGAATGAACAAGGTCCAATACTTGGGCCACATTTTTTATGAGCATGGTGTACATGTGGATCCATCTAATATCCAAGTCATCCATGACTGGCCAAACCCAACCACACTAACTGAGCTTTATAGATTCTTGGTACTTTCCAACTTCTATAGATGGTTCGTGTTGGAATTATCCCATATTTCATGGGCCCTCATCCAAGTGACCAAGGGGGGTGTAAAGGAAAATTTCATTTGTGGGAAGGCACAACAATGAACATTTGATGATCTGAAGCATTTCTTGTGCTCAGTTCCATTACTCTCCTTACCTGATCTGCAACAACCATTCGATATTGAGACTGATGCATCTGACTATGTTGTAGGTGCATTTCTCACTCAACACGGTCATCCAATAGCATACCATAGTGAGAGACTCTCATATACCATCTGTAAATACCCCACCCATGACAAGGAAATATATTCCATTGTGAAAGCCTATCATTAATGGAAACATTACATTATAGGAAAAGAAACAATCATCCACATTGATTGTTGGCCCTTGGTTATGGAAGGAAGCGAAGAAAAAGGAAGGAAAGGTAAAAAGTGAGCTTCCCAGGAGACACAGTAACTGTCACTGAGTCAAAGTGAGAAAAAGAGAAGGAAATATGGAGTGAAGTGCATAAAAGCAAGCCGTTGGATGAGGAGATCAAGGATGACAGATCAACAAGGAAGAAGGATCATGGACAACTCAACAAGCAAAGAACATCCATCATTGGATGCTTTGGAGCACCACGTGATAAATAAGAAAAGACAGGTTGGCGAAGCCCGAAAAAAGTGGGTTAAGTGGACCTAAGGGTTTTAGACACCTAGGGTTTTGGTATCTAGGGTTTTGGCACCTAGGATTTGACCTAAGGCTGTCGGTGAGGGATTGTAATGTATAAATAAAGGTCAAGAGCACCTGGGTGGGGTTGTTCATTGAGTATTGGTATGATATTGTTGTTATAGCTCTGTTGTGGAGAGAGAGAATTGTATTGTGAGATCTTCAACTATGTGTGAAGGTCAATTCCTGCAGCTGGGTGCGCAGGAAGGGGAGAGGAAGTGAGAGAAGAAAGAAGATCTGCTAACTGAGAGCGTAGATAAGAACTGTATGCTTTACCTTAATAAATCATAAGCATAGTTTTGTGGACGTAGCCCTAGAGAAAGGGTGAACCACGTATATTTTGTGTTGTATGTGTGATTGATGCTTGGATCTCTATCATTGTTATATTGGTATTTGCAGTCTTATGCTAGATCAGATCTATAGCTGCGTAGGATAGACCTAGATGATAAGTAATATATGAATGTTGTCTTGTGTTGTGATAGATCCACTTGATATTCCCCTGGTTGTAGACATCCATTTCCTACAACCCCCCTCTTAGCTGCTTCGGGTGAGACTGCATATGCTTCGCAGGTGCTACTGAAAGGGCTAATATCTAGGGCTTGTTGGTGCGCTCTTGGAGTGAACCTCGGGTCTGCCCCTATGCCAAAAAATGGTTCTATTTCCGAGACATAAATCTGTGTAAGGGAATGTCAAGGTGGTTCCCATCAAAGACAGAGATTCAGAAGTGGATAGAGGATCAAGAGAGGGGCTTCACTGAAGCCCAAAAAAAGAACCCTAATCTAAGTACCGAAGGTTGGCTGCAGAGACACATCTTCATCGATATTCATGAGATCTTATTTGGAGGAATCCATCAAGAGATATACGAGTGGTTAGCTAGGTTAGCTGATACCCAGTTCAAGATCAGATCTAGACCTCCTGTGTTCTAGACATCAGAGTTGATTAAGAAGGTTAAGAGAGTCAACAACGCTATATCAAGGGATGTAGATAACTGGTTCGATAGTACCATTGGAGGGTATATCACCAAATTTTTTGTTGACAGAACATAATCATATAGCCAGGCCAAGAGATAATTATTCAAAGGACCCAGAGGAAATTTTTTACAATTTATGAAGCTAAGAATCAAGATGTTGTTGCATGAAAAGAACATCTTGAAGATACAGTAGATTTCTTGGATCCGAAAAGGCCAATGTTCAAGAATTCGGATAGAAACAGTGACACAGAAGCTGGACATATGTGCAGTGGGAAAGTATTTCGAGGGGTTCACCTTGAGAACCTGTTCAAGAAAAACTATGGAGATGAGGGTTTCTACAGTGGAGAAGAGGCAGATCTGACAGACGAAGAACATTCAGAACCCACCAGAACATATGAAGAGGAAGCTAAAGAACTTTTCCAGAATGAGCCAGAAACATCAAGAATTGCGCAGACCACTGAAGTAAGTAATATCAATCCTTCTGTTATTTCAGAAACGCTAAGTAATCAGAATATTTCGAATCACTAGAGTCCACAGACTACTATTACTAGTAGTTCAACATCTACTCAGACAGGAAACCTAGGAGACTCTATGGAAGACGAGATGAGGCTCCCTATCTTTAAAGGAGATGGATCTGAAGATCCTGATCAACACTGGTTCCTGTGCGAGGCCATATGGAGCATTAAAAATATTACTGATGAAGCTGTTAAAAGAAACCAGTTTAGCACTATGTTGAGGGATCACGCACTGAGCTGGTACATGAAGCTTGTCCAAGGACTTGCACAACCTAAGACTCTAAATGAGATCAAGAACGAGTTGGTTGTAGAGTTTAAAAAACCTAAGTCAGAGTCACAGTGTATTACTGAGCTGAAGGAGATCAAACAGAAGGTAGTCGAGCCTGTTTGGGAGTTTGATCAAAGATTCAAGACCATAACAGGCCGACTGATTTTTAAGATCCCAGATGAGCAGAACAAAGAATGGTTCATTGCTACTCTTTTACCACACATTAGAGTTCCCTTGATGCAGTAGAAGATTGCATCACAGGTAGAAGCTTTGGAGATCGCCATGAAGCTTGAATCAACACCTATGGGAGAATCTAGCTTAGGCATGAGACAGATCTTGAGCCAACTGACTAGTTTGTCTCTACAAGTTGAGGATATGAAGAAGGACAAGGGGAAGGACAAAAGAGAAAATATCTGGTGTGTAAGATGCATATCCAAAGGTCATGATAAAGAAAAATGTCCCTTGTTTCATGAATATTTAGCCTCATGAGCATTGATCCCCTTGAAATAAGTTAACCTGCCCTGGTGCGAAGTATGCATAAACCGACATCGACTTGGTGAGTGCTATTACATGCAGAAGTATGTTCAGACACCCACAAACTTTTACTACACATTTTTTAAGTCCGTAGGGAATGATGATAGATATTGTAGGGATTTTGACCTGATGCATGAAAGATCAAGAGACATATACAAGATCCAAGGTGAAGTACACCAAGAAAGAAACAATGCATAAAATAATTCTCCAGGAAGAGGAAGTTATAATCCTCACGGTGGATATAGAGGAGGAGGAGAAGGAGGAGGTATGGGTCAAGGCTAAGGAAAAATAATCTGTTACAACTGCATGCAACCAGGACATTTAGCGAGGGATTGCCAGAACCCTTGCACAACCTGCAGTTATTGCAATTCCTTCGAGCATGTCATCGAGGACTACCCCTTTCTACTAGCTAAGCTTTAGGAAAGAAGAGGACCTCAACAAAACTCGCAAGTGAAACTGATATATGTTGAACCTCATGGAGAAGACCCTAGAGTTGTTGTTATCACTCGAGGAGGCGCTGCTATAGAAGAAGAGAGAGTAGCCCAAGGAAAGACTGTATACAATCACGGAGTCAGGAAAGCTACAGAGAAGACCCCAACGTTTGATGCTAAGAAACAAAGACAGATATTTGAGGAGTCAAGAAAATAGTTCAAAGGATATCAAGGGTCTTCATCAAAGAAACAACCATAAATCAAAGAATATGGCATGCCTCGGGCGTTTGATCCGTCTGCATCGCCAACAGAAGGAAAAGAGGTAAGCAAAATCATGGAATTTTTGTGCACTTGTGTTACGATGATTCAAGATAAAAGTGTTGTACAAGAATTACAAGATTTAATCAAGTAGCATGATCTAGGAAAGATAGACTCCTTATTGAATAGGGTAGTGCACCAAATTGGGAAAAGGAAGACAAATAAATAATTACACCTAAATGCTCAAATAGGAGAATATGATATAGACTATGTGGTCCTCGACTTAGGGTCGGAGGTCAATGTCATGACTAAGCAAACCTGGGCACTGATGGGAAAATCAAAGTTCATCTATTCCCCTATCAGGCTTAGAATGGCTAATCAGCAAGTTTCCATCCCATTTGGACGATTGGAGCATGTCCCTATGGACATCGATGGAGTTAGAACCTTTGCATATTTTGAAGTAATTGAAATTGTTGATGACAGCTGCCCTTATCCTTCATTATTAGGAATTGATTGGGCCTTCGACAATTCTACTGTTGTTGATATAAAGAAGAGGTGTATGAAATTTGAAATAAATGGCCTTAGGGTCATTGCACCTTTAGATCTAGATGAGGGTCCTCGATACATAGAGACTATTAGAGAACAAGACAATACGTATGAATTGGAAAACATCTACAAACTAACAGCCAGACAATAGGATTAAATCAATCCTACAACTGATGGGAATATGAGCTGGAAAAGAAACAACACATGCTCATCAAACTCAGAAGAAGCACTAGAAAACTAGTAGAACTAGATTTATGAAGTCTCTACCAGAAGATGTGGTAGACTAACTATAGAAGTTTGTTGGATCGGCACAATAGTGAGTAACTTACCCACATTTGATGGGTTGAACTCTTTAGAAAAATTCTTATCATAGTTTGAGACAAGTGTACCAACACAATAGAGGTTGTTAGTAATGGATGAGGCCATGAAATCTACACCAGAAACATGGTGGGGGATGCACAAAGGAAACATCATAGACTGGACACAATGTCAAACTTTGATGACAATGCGGTTCTCAACACAAGTAGGAAGCTACAAAGTGAGGTACACAGGTCGAAGTTTCCCAAAGGACCATGTGTGAAGATGTGAAGAGGCCTAGAGTGACATTCCTCGAGAACAATGGGTGCACAAATTCATTAACACACTAGACACGATCCCTATCAACTGGTACCTTCAAGCAGAGCTATGCCTCGTCACTTCAGATTGGGAAGGTATGATCCAGAATTTAGTAACCACCTTTTTTTTTGAAATTGAATTTCCTTCAGTAGACCAAGCATTATAGATTGTGAGACAAAAAGTATTTAAGGAGGCATCTGGCCTCCCTTTGGAGCAAGAAGAGGATGAATGGACAACTCAATTCCAGATATTGCAAGGATGTTACAACATTAATGCCGATGAATATGATCATTTGAGGAAGGTAAACATTGTTGAGACAGAAGGACACATAAATGTGGAAGGAACAAGAGTTGAGCTGCCATTCATAGAACAACTGATCAAAATAAAGAAAGTAAATATTGGGATAGAGGAGGCACCGAATCTTGCCAATGTCAGATATTATTGGGATATTGCTACCATTGACAAGATTACATATTTATTGCACAAATATCAGGACTTGTTCCTAACCAAGTTCACTGATATGAAGGGAATCAAAGGGCCTATGGGTGAGATGAGAATACCTTAGAAACCAAATGCAAAGCCATTCAAGAAAATACCTTACAGACTGAACCCGAAATACAAGTAAAAAGTGAAGATTGAGCTTGACATAATGTTGGAGGTAGGGATTATTGAACCTGTTGATGAGTCAGAGTGGATCATCCCTATGGTGGTACATGACAAGAAGATAGGAGAAATTAGGATCTATGTGGACCTCATAAAGTTGAATGATTCTTTCCTACATGACCCTTTCCCTACACCATTCACGAACGACGTGTTGGATAACGTGGGAGGCCATGAAGTATATTCTTTTACAGATGACTTTTTGGGATACCATCAAATCCGCATTACCAAGGAGGACCATCATAAGACTACATTTTCCATAGAGTGGATATCCTACCAATATACAATAATTCCATTTGGATTGAAGAATGCCCCAACCATCTTTTCCAAGGTGGTGGTTGAAGCATTCAAAGAATTTTTTCATAAATTTTTAGAAGCATACTTTGATGACTGGACTATTTTTAGTTTGTTGAAAAATCATATTGAATGTCTAAGGCTAATGTTGAAAAAATGCAGACAGTGTCAAATTGCTTTGAATCTTAAGAAATGCATCTTCTTCTCACCATTTGGAGTGCTACTAGGTCATATTATATGCAAGCAGGGATTGCTGGTTGACCCATCTAAAATTGCAATTATAGTTGATTTTCCACCTCCTACTTCAGTCAAACAACTGCGCATTGCACTGGTCCATACTGGATATTACAGGAAATTTATCAAAGGATATGCCCAAATTACAGCACCAATGGAGAAGTTGTTGAAGAAGGACTGCTAGTATGAGTGGATAGATGAATGTTAGCAGAGCTTCAATACACTGAAATAGAAGATGGTTATAGCGCCCATTCTAGTTTTTCCAAATTGGAGCAAAGAATTCCATGTGCATGTCAATGAATCTTCTCTTGCATTAGGATTCGTACTGGCACAACCTGGAGAAGGGGAAATTGATTATCCATTAGCATTTTCTAGCGGGAAGCTATCCACAACTAAATTTAATTACACCACTACAAAGAGAGAGGAACTAGCCATGGTGTATGCACTGCAAAACTTTCAACACTACTTGTTGGGAGGACACTTTAAAATGTTTACTAATCACTCCACACTGAAGTATCAAGTCAACAAGCCAGTGTTGGGGGGGGCGAATATGCATATGGATTCTACTGTTTCAAGAATATGATTTTGATATCATAGTTAAGCCAGGAAGAATGAACAAGGGCCCAGACCACTTATCAAGGTTGGAACATGGCAAAGAACCTACCAGTTTGGAGGATACATTACTGGATGCACAACTTCTCTCCATTAGAAAGATTGATGACCACTTCACAGACATAGTCCATTTCTTGTCAACACGAATGGCTCCAAGTGAGTATACAATTCCTCAGAAGAAACAACTAGTGGTGAATGATGCTGACTTTTCACTTATAGCTGGACAACTGTACAAAATGGGACCAGATGAAATATTAAGGAGGTTTGTAATGGAGACAGAGCAACCACTGATCCTCATAGAAGCTCATGAAGGCATCGTAGGAGGACATTACACAGGGAAAGAAACTGTGCATAAGGTTCTGTGAGCTGGCCTTTGGTGGCCTACGTTACACAGAGATGCTAAAGAGTATGCCAGAGAATTGGAAATCCACCCCGAAGAGATGAAATGTCATTATCATTGCAGATGACCCTACAAGCATTTGAAAAGTGGGCCATTGACTTCATGGGACCTATAAACCCACCAAGAAAGCGCACAGGAGAAAGGTACATTATTACTGCGATAGAATACTTAACCTGATGGGTTGAAGCTAGAGAATTCAAGGATTGTAGTACAACTACAACTACACATTTTGTATTTGATGACATAATAACCAGGTTTGGATTCCCTAATATCCTTATGAGTGATCAAGGTACACACTTCATCAATAAGATAGTTGAAGCCCTAACTGAAGAATTTGCAGTCCACCATCAGAAGAGTACACCTTACCATACACAAGAAAATAGAATGGTTGAAGCATTCAACAAGATCTTGGAGACAACATTGACAAAGATTTGCAACGTGAACAGGGATGACTGGGATTTAAGAGTACCAACAGTACTCTAGGCTTATAGAACCACTTGCAATAAATTAACAATGCAAATTCCCTTCAATTTGGTTTATGGTCTTGAAGTTGTTGCCCCAATGGAATACTTAGTACCAAGCCTAAGAATTGCTACATTCACAGACATGGATGATACCAAAACTGTTCGCAAGAGGCTTTCATAGTTGGTTGAACTGGAAGAAGATATATTCATTGCATGATTCCATCAGCAAGTTTAGAAGGAATGAGAAAAGCCCTATTATGACAGGCACATCAAGAAGAAGACATTCAAGCAAGGTGATTTAGTATTAGTGTATGACATTAAGTTTATCAAACACCTTGGGAAGTTCAGAATGCATTGGCTCGGACCATATGAGATTGCCTATGTTACAGAATGAGGATTTTCACAACTAAAGACATTGAAGGGAAACTGGAAGGAAGGATTGGTGAATGGGAGTTGGATGAAGTTATACCATGATAACCAGCTTCCTTGCAGCTCTCGGTAAAACCATGGGGAAAAGGGTGTAGGTACCAGGTGCAGTTGAAACTGGGTACCAGACACAAAAAAGACAGTTTTCATAATGATGGAAAGGAGGCATAAAGAAGAAAGCAAGGGTTGCACTGCACAGTCTAAAGTCGAAGTAAAACAAGAGGATCAGATCTAAAGTGCCTCGGGATGAGTCACAAGTGAGTGTTGGGGGCCTATTGTCCCTTGGTTATGGAAGGAAGCGAAGAAAAAGGAAGGAAAGGTAAAAAGAAAGCTTCACAAGTGACAGAGTAACTGCCACTAAGTCGAAGTGAGCAAAAGAGTAGAAAAGATGGAGCAAAGTGCGGAAAAGAAATTCATTGGATGAGGAGATCAGGGATGACATATCAGTAAAGAAGAAGGATTGTGGAAAACTCAACAAGCATAGAAAATCCATCATTGGATGCTTTGGAGCACCACGCGATGAAGAAGGAAAGACAGGTTGGTGAAGTCAGGAAAAAGCAGGTCAAGTTGACCTAGGGTTTTAGACACCTAGGGTTTTGGCACCTAGGTTTCGACCTAAGGTTATTGGCGAGGGACTGTAATGTATAAGTAAAGGTCAAGAGGACCTGGGTGGGGTTGTTCATTGAGTATTGGTATGATACTGTTGGTATAGCTCTATTGTGGAGAGAGAGGATTTTATTGTGAGATCTTCAGCTGTGTGCGAAGCTCAGGTCCTCCAGTTGGGAGAGGAAGAGAGAGAAGAAAGAAGATCTGCTAGCTAAGAGCGCAGATAAGAGCTGTATGCTTTACCTTAATAAATCATAAGCACAGTTTTGTGGGCATATCCCTAGAGAGAGGGTGAACCACGTATATTTTGTGTCATATGTGTGATTGATGCCTGGATCTCTGTCATTGTTATATTGGTATTTGCAGTCTTATGCTAGATCAAATTGATAGTTGCATAGGATAGACCTAGCTAATAAGTGATATATGAATTTTTTCTTGTGTTGTGATAGATCCACTTGATATTCCCCTAGTTTTAGACATCCTTTTCCTGCAATGCCCCCTCTTAGCTGCTTTGGGTGAGACAACATCTGCTTCGTAGGTGCTTCCGAAAGGGCCAGTAGCTAGGCATTTTTGGTGCACTCTTGGAGTGAACCTCAGGCCTACCCATGTTCCAAAACATGGTGCCAACACTAATCAAAATCCTCTATAGTTCATAAATACATAGGGGGAGTTGCATAATGACCAACATCAAAAGTGGTTCACATACTCATAAAAATTCCATCTCAACATCAAGTATAAGGAAGGGAGTAAAAATCATGTTGTTTACTGCCTCAGTCAACCTCCCGTGGCTTCACTCACCACCATGATGTTTTCCTGTGGGCATGATGCATCTAAGTGGACCCAACTTGATCAGTGAGATATTGACTTCGCCACCACCTATCATCTCTTGGGTATAGGAATGAATGTCACCAATTTTCACATTCAGGATAGAATGTTATGTCATCTGGTCCACCTCTATGTTCCTACAAGCAAGTGTGCAAGGATGATTTGGAAGGATCACTACAGTTAGATGGCATGAAATTTGGGCATGGAGAAAACTGTGGCCATTCTAAAAAATATTTTATTGGCCAAAAATTCAACATGACGTCAAAACATATATCAAATATTTCACTACCTGTGTTGTTTCCTAGCCAACCATCAAGAAGCAAGGCTTATGCACTGTTGGCATAGGGGCATACCCAAGGTTCAATGCTTCAACAACACACCAACAAAACCATAAATACCGACCCTTTCGGAAACATCACCTGAGGTAGAGGCAGGGGTGGTTGTAGGACTCCAGTGTCTGCAACCTTAGCTGGGACATAGATCTGTGATTACAATACTCTAACAAAGAACTTAACAGTCAACATTCATCAGTAATTAACCCTTATTCACCTCACATATCCAAACTCTTATTACAGAACAATGCAGTACTCAACAAGATCTAACACATTCAAGCACTTAGCATGGAGAGATAGATCAGATCTAACATTCATTCACCTTACCAAGCACTAAGCTATTAAGATAGATGCATCATACATAAAGATATTGACACTAAGCATAAATCACATCGCTAACATACAACATAATGCACAAAGAAACCATAACACAGGATATATGTGGTTCACCCCAGTGTGGGGCTACATCCACCAACTCTTCGTCTTCTTTATTATCTTCCGTCAATCTCCTTACACGCACAAAGCCTCGGAACCCACTCCGCATAGGACAAGAGATCTATTCACACCTTGCCATATCCTCCTTCCCTGAGCTAGGTTTAAGCACAAAGCCTTCTTATGGTCCATACACAAGATTCTTATAATCACTTGCACTTATCTCTGCAAGTTCTTAACACATAACATGCACAAAGAAACCATAACTATTCACACTTAGCACATTGGACTCTTCCTAAATCACCTAGATATCTATTTATACATTACAAAATGGGCCTAAACATGGGTAAAACCCATGTGCCGACATCCCATACTTGTTACATAAACCTTAATCCCAAAAACTTCCCTAAAAAGGGGTTGAGATCCTGTGATATCTTCTTTGACTTGCGCTCTACCTTCAACCAGCCTATCAAAGTCCCAAATGAGGTCAAACATGAAGAAGGATCTCCAAAACTTGGTCAAGGGCCAACATGCTCCCAACACTCACCTATGACTCATCCTGAGTCACTCTGGTCTAGGTAACTCTGCCTCAAAATCCTTGAGCTTGGCTCGAGCTACTTCAACTTGTTGTTGCGCCAAGGCCTCCTGGTCGGCAAAATCTTGAATAGTTGCCTCATTCACAGGTCCTTCTAAGTTCTATTCTACTGAAGTGACTACTTGTTCTAGCTCTGCTCCTCGCCCTTCAATCTCCTAAAACATTAGGCAAGTTGCATCCTGGACTGGCTGGAGCTTCTGAGTCACTTCCATGACTTTTCTTTGTATGGAATGGACCTGTTGCTGAGTCGTGTGTTGTTCTTGGGATCTTTTCATCCTCTCAACTACTGACAGGAGTTTCAAATGTGCTTTTACTACTACTGCTTGCTTCTTTTATTCCTAGAGCTGCGACTCTAGTGTCTTCATTTCAGGGTCCTCGATAAGGAGATCATAAGTCTGCACAGTTCGACTGCTTAGCTATTTACATTCCATAGATAATGCTTTGATCCTTTTAACTGTGCTCCGATAAGTTTCTTCTCTCTGGTCTCGCACTTCCTACGGAGTTCTTGGCACTATTTGTAGCTCTATTTTTGTGACTATTTATGGAAGCTGTTGAATGGATTCAACAAGATTCAAAACTTGATTTACTATAGGGTCTTCTTCCATCTACTCCAAGCCTTTCACAGAGTGAAGTGCTCTGTTGATTGCTTCTTTAACTTTGACTTGCTCAGCGAGCAATTATTCTTTCTCCTGTTGGATTTGTGCTTTATTTTCTTCAAACTTGGTTTGAAGGTCATCCTTCTCATGTTGCGCAACTCAACATTGCTTTATGATTTCCTCTTGTGCTTTCTTCAGGGCCATTGTGGCCTATTATTTTTATTCCTGCATGCAACTAAGGTGAGCTTCGGTTGCATCAGCTATTCTGCGGAGTTGGGAAGGCTGATCTCCAAACTCTGGTTCTTCTAGTGGCAGGGGCATAGTGGACACTGCGCGACTGAAGTGAAGGGCTTGTTGTACTCCTCTCATCTCTGTCTCAATTCTATCATACATGGATTCTTGTTTGGCTTTAGTTCTCTACAAAATATCTTTTGAGGCATCTAATACAACTACGATAATGAAGTCGAAGTTATCGATCGTGAGTACAGTTTGCAGCTTCATCTTACTTTCTTTGGACTCAGGGATGATTTTAAGGATGGAAATTTATTTTAAAATGTAGAAACCTTGGCGAATCTTACTAATCCTTCATATGCTAACTATAAATGTTTAACGATATTTTTGTAAAAATATTCAAATTTCTAAGGATTTTATATAGTTTTTATAAAATTTTGACTATTTTTAAGTTAAAATAATATTATCCTATAGAATTTGGGTGAATCATTTTTAAAATAGCGAATCTCGTTTTTGGAAAAACCATGGAAAATTATCCCATGAGCGAAATTTAGCCCCTAAAATCATCCCTGTTTGGACTTCTTCCACGATGTAGATTTCATTGGGGAAACATTTCTTTTATAGGATGTCTCTGCCTCTTCAAGGGGGTTCCTAGGTAGTGTTACTTCACCCTGCTTATATTTGTCTTCTTTCCCTTCTTTCTCTTATTTGTCCACTTCGTCGTCTCCTTCTCCGCTAGGTGAATCTGATGCAATCTCTTCTAATGTGTTGTGTATTTCCTATACATATTCCTTCTTTTCCTTCCTTCTACTGTTGGGTGCATCATACTCTTCGTGAGTAACCACCGAATTTCCAATGAGTTTGGGATCGGATAGTGCTGCCTGGTCGATTTGTATAAGGAACTCTGCGGGCCATTCCTTAATGATTTCTTCTAGGTCCTCCTCTGTGAGCTTGTATTAGGACTGAAGCTCTTCTTTACTTTCATCTGCGTGCACCGTAATATAAATGAAATGCCTATCTATGCAGAACTTCATAAGGGGCCTGCACCTATCTAGGGTATTCGGTGTCATACAAGGGAAAGACTCAATAGCTCTCTTCAGCTGCAGGTAGTAGGTATGGAATACTGCATTCGACTTCCATTGTTTCCCCATATCGCTCGAATACCAGAGCGTGGTGAACTTCACAGCTAGTGGCTCGAATGGGTCAATGTTAGGGAAGGTCACACCTTTCTGCATCTCCCAAGCAATGAACATGATGAGGATCAAAAGCCAGCTAAAATGGAACTCATAGCCATGATCCTGAGCTTCGCGACAATCCAATTCTAACTGATTGACTAAGTAATTGGCCCCGTTCATCTGTAGTCCTTCCACGCATTTTCCTACGAGGTCAACGACAAACCCTGTGACCTACGTGGGTCTCTTCTTTCTTACTAACTTACCAACAATAAACTGGCAAGAAAGGAGCACTACGTAATTATGAATGGAGGCTACCTTGTAGCCTCACATCCCTTTTTCTACATCGTCGTAGGTGTCTTTGATATTCTATGCTAGGGTGTGGTCTGCAGCCTTCCCTGGATAAAATTCTTGCAGGTTTGGTCCCTACATGCTCAATCTGGTGATCCTATGGATCAACGCCAGATCGACGGTGATGCATCTGTCCAACCATAGATACCCACCATGGAAGTAGGAGCTTAACACATGAATTAACCTCATGGTACCTTCCAAAATGTGGTATCTTCATCACGTTCAAGATAGTGGACCTCGCAATGTCCATAGTCCATGGCTGGGGGATGATATTCGATTTCTTCCCCTTCGTCTTGGTCAAATATTTGTGAGGTGAGAGCATGCCATAGCTCTTGTGGTCTCTTAGGTTATAATCACCGATATTTAAGGTTGGAATCCTCTCCAACTGCATTATGACTACTTGTATTCCCTTTGGAAGGTACATAGTGATGAATGTGTAGTTGAAGTCCCTTGGGACACTGTCATGACTCACCACACCAGCTAGGGGTGGGATGTAGTCGGGTAGGATGGATGGAATTAGATTCACATTTTCCAAGTCATCATGATGCTTGGTTCTTTTCTTAGTCACAACTTTGGATGGTCCAGATCCATGAGCAGTCGACAAGGAGGCCTACACTCCTTGCGTCGATGAGGCTTGGATGCTTGTGGACATCACTTTATTGACCTGAGGTCTATTAGAATCTCTTCGATGGATTTTTCTATTTCGCTAATTTTGTTTGACATGCACACTCAAGATCTGATATCTCAGGTCGGTGAACAATACTCACTATTAACAAAATGGATGGCGAGGCCTCAATGATCACTGCGCAAAATCAACTAGTTCTTTATGGGCTCGGATAATCACAATTGGAAAAAGTGTTCTTGGTGCAATTCTCGATGGGATAAATAGATATCACTATAACAGTTTCTTTCAACGGGTCACAAATCCTTATTCAATGCAATTCCATCTATTATGGCGCGGTCACAATGGTCCAATGGTGAACTTTCAGGCCATATATTCTTTCCAAACCATTCGGGAGCGTCGATTGAACGATAATAATGCTTCCAATGTTCATATTTCTCCACCATGGAAAAGTTCCATTCTGTGATGTACTGATATTTTGACGAAGTTCAAATTTTGGAAACCTTTCTTCTATGAATCTATTTCTGGAGCTTCTTGTAATTTTTCTAGCTTTTCCTTCTTCTTACTGAGCTTTCTGGCCTTCTTTCCTATGATCTGAATCACTGGTTTCCTCTTCCCATTATCATTCTTATCTCCTCTTGGAATGATAACTTCTCACTGTGGAGGGTCTTTCATAGGATTGAAGGGTAATACTTCTTCTCTTTCTGGGGTAGGTACTCTACTCTCTTGTACAGATAGGTGTCTCCAGTCTTCTTGTGTCCTTTCAAATTCAACTTCAACATCCATATATTTGGTCTTTAGTAGCTTTGAATGGTTCTCTTGTTCTTCCAGTAAGTGCACTATTATCCTAGCTATGAAATATTTTAGTTCTTTCTTTTTCTGTTCTATATCATCCTCTTCTTGTTTCCTTCGTATCTGATCTTTCTCAATCCATTTTTTTTCTAGAAAGATATAAAATGGGGTGTTGTTCTCAACAAACTTAACAATATCATTTTTTTCTTCTATCGAAGTTCCATGAGAACTCATAGATATCTGGGTAAGTCTTCCACATAGGGTTATCAACTTTCCTCTAAATAATAATATTCCTCCTAATGAATGAACCATAGCAAGCTTTCCCAAAACTTCCCAAGTACTTTCTGTCATGATATTCACATGTGTTTCCTCATCCAAGACACAGTCTATGTCGAAGTCTCCTATTCTTGTTTCTATGTACTCTTTCTCTTTTAAGACCTCTGATAAGTTGATATTTCTATGGTCATTCAAGGTTTCTTTCATCTATAGTAATATAGTCTCTGATTCTTTCTGGGGTTCTATCATATCCTTAGTATTTGGCATGTCTCATATTTTTCTTGTTTCATATTCATCTTTTCAACTTTAGAAATCATCCTAGGACAATCCAAAACTTCATGGTCCATGGATTTATAGCAAAGAAAACTAGGTCTTCTACCAGGGAATTCCATAGCAGGATGTCTCGGTCTTCTGCAATTGTAACAAAGGGTTAATCCTCTCTTTCTCTTAAATGATCCCCAACTTTTCCTTTACTGCACACTGGGGTCACAGTAACAAACCTACAAAAAATTATTTCTAGGATCCTGCATCTATTTGTTAGTCCAAAAATTCTTTCTATGCATAGGGATAACATACCTTTCATTATTTCTATCATATCTATTCAAATCAAATCTTCTTTCATCTAACTGTGCCCTAGTTTTCAAATTAGGACAAAATTTATCAAACAGACCTAGATCCATTCTTTTGATTTTTTTTTTTTCACTTATCTTACCTTTCTCAGAGAACAAAGCTTCAAGATCTTACCTCTTTTATTCAGATCATACTTCTCTTCTTAGTGCAGAGCTTCACAAGTCAAATAGAATACTGCACACTAAAGTAGCAGATCTATGCACATATATTTCTCTTCTTTAGTTCCCATCAATCACAGTTTCAGGTCTTGGCAACGAAACCATTTATTGGCACAGGGGCAGACCCAGGGTTCAACACTTCAACAACACACCAACAAAACCCTAACTATAGGCCCTTTTAGCAACACCTACGAAGCAGATGAAGTCTCACTCGAGGTAGAGGAAGGGGCGGTTGCAGGACTCCAATGTATGAAACCTTAGTTGGGACACAGATCTGTGATTACAATACTCTAAAAAAGCACTTAGTAGTCAACATTCATCAATAATTAACCCTTAATCACCTCGTAGATCCAAACCCTTATTATAGAATAATGCAGTATTCAACAAGATCTAACACATTCAAGCACTTATCATGGAGAGATAGATCATATGTTACATTCATTCACCTTACCAAGAATTAAGCTATTATACCATATTCATCATACATAAAGATATCGACACTAAGAATAAATCACATCACTAACATACAACATAATGCACAAGCCAACCATAACATAGGATATACATGGTTCACCCTAGTGTGGGGCTATGTCCACCAACTCTTCATATTCTTTATTATCTTTTGTCAATCTCCTTACATGCACAAAGCCTCAGAACCCACTCCGCATAGGATAGGAGATCTACACGCACCTCGCTAGATCCTCCTTTCCCAAGCTAGTTTTAAGCACAAATCCTTCTTACGGTCTATACACAAGCTTCTTACAATCACTTGCACTTAGCTCTGCAGGTTCTTAATACATAACATGCACAAAAAATCCACAAGTATTCACACTTAGCACATTGGCCTCTTCCTACATTGCCTAGATATCTATTTATACATTACAAAATGGGCCTAAACATGGGTAAAACCCATGGGCTGACATCCCATACTCGTTACATAAACCCTAATCCCAAAAACTTCCCTAAAAGGGGGCCAAGATCCCACGATCTCTGCTTCAACTTGCACTCCACCTTCAACTAGCCTGTTGAAGTCCCAACACAGGTCAAACATGACCAAGGATCTATAAAACTTGGTCAAGGGCCAACATGCACCCCTCTTCCTACTCCTTAGAGGCCTTGGGAATCCATATCAATGGATTACATGTCTATTCTTCCATCCACCAAGCAAGGAAACGATTGTGTATTTGTGGTGGTTGATTGGTTTTCAAATATGGCCATTCTCACAGCCTGCAAGAAGAGAATCACTGTTATAACTCTAAATTTCTCCACATATGCATACCTAGCACTTGGCCCTCCTACTTGCTATTTTTTCCAAACCATCATTGAGTTGCTCTTCTTAAAAACTCATTTTTTTAAGATGTACGTGCCCTGGACCAATACTACCCATGTACATATTCTTGTTGCACCACTACAACCCATGTAGGTACACTAGTTTCACCACTACAAACTGCGTATACTTGCAAAAGTTGAAAAAAATAAAAATTTGCAAGGAATTCGTTGAGATTACAGGCTATTGGGTAGTTTCCCAACTAATCCACTACCTATATCCCATCACCCAACCGAATAAACATCCTTTTACCATATAAAAGTAGGTGTTGGGGTATCATTCCTAATCCAAGCATAAGAACAGTGAAACTCTTTCCGGCTCACATCCCCTCCTTGCCCCAAGCATTTGTAGCCTTGTTATGAGAATTGCCTCAGAATTCCTTATTTTTTCCTTTTTCCTTCGTCATAACCCAATCCATTTCCCAAGAAGAAGGTTGGGATAAATATACGCAGAGGTTCACTTGGAGCTTAGTGAAGAGTGTCACAGGTGAATCCTCCTACGGATAAGCAGATTCCCTCTTGGTCTCTAGACTCCTAAGGCCAAGACAAAAAAGTTCTTTACATGGACACTGACATCCTTTTAGATATAATCAAGATAATATACAAAAGATAAGAAGAAATATATGTACCTTATTAATGACATTTGTCCTTGCAAATTCCATGCTGAGCTTCGATCCTGAGCTCCCTGATAGGTCTTGTAGGACAAAAAAAAATACAATGGAATTCCTACTCTACTGAGATTAGCTCAAATATAGATGCATCTACTGAAGACAAACTCATGTGGAACAAACACAAGTTTGAAAGAAATAGGCCAAACATTGATATATTGATAAGAATGAGTAAAAGTACTTACAATCCTTTGTTGAAGGTGCATCAGCTTCTTCCAGTTCTCCTTGTCCAATCCCTTTTCTCAATTAATCTATACTGATTTCTTTGATGACATATCACTTATGAGATCATAAGTTTCATATCTCCAATATTTTCTGTTAATACCACTTATAGGATCATAAGTTTGGTATCAATCTCCAATCCCCCTTTCACCATGCAAAGGCCTCCTTATATAACCTTGGAGAGGCCCAACCACTTGAGAGATATTTGGGATAAGTTGAGGATTTATGTCCTTTAGTTGAGGATATTCCCTAAGAACATGCCTTGACCTTCTATTCGAATCTAACCACCTTCATAAATTCAGGGGATTCTTCCCTGTTTTATCTCAACAAACCAAAAATCCACTCAGAAAAGGTAGTGCTCCCCCAAAAGGGTACACAGAGCGTTTGAACACTCCCCAAAAGAGGCCCAGGGAGCACTGGAACTCCTTGATAGTGGGTAGGGGAGCACTACCCTCCAAAATCCATTTTTGAGTGGTTTTTCTAGTGGCAAAAGGCTTTTACTCCTTGTCAACTGATTTATCTTCTTCAAAACTAGTCTTTGAGGTGTCTTAAGTGTCCTTATGATGTCATTATAGGCATGAAATAGGAAATATGACAGTATGATGTTTGTGACACTTGTGTTCAATATGCGACACTTGCAGACAAGATGCGACACTTACAACACTTGTAATGATGACACTTGCGACACTATTGAAGTGAGTAATTTTGATGTGTAATAGATTTCCCCCCAAAGTGTGAAGTTAGAAGACAATGATGATTGAAGTACTTTGTAGACTTTTTCAAGCAAGGGTATGGATGAAGAGAGACTGGAAAAAATTTTGCACAACCATCAAACAAATATTATGACATGTTTCAAACCCAAGGCAGGCATACCTATGCTTGAGTGATAAAGAGTTTTTATGTTGGAAAATACTGAGAGGGGGGGGTGAATCAGTATTTGAGCTATCAATCAATTTTTAACTTTTCTTTTACTGAAAAATCTTAGTCTACTTTACAGAGATTAGTTGTTGTATATTCTTATGAAAACAATAGTGCATCTAGAGATCTTATTATGGATTTCTTCATTCATCAGATGTCTTTTAAACAGTAAATCAACAAAATAAACTAACACAGATGAGTAGCACACATGAACACCAGGATTTAAGGTGGAAACCCAAATCGGGAGAAAACCACCGCTGTTGTTGTTTCTATCTTCAATGAATATTATTAAGAAAACATTCTACAACAATGTACTAGTGCAGACTCATACTAGTATGCAGGCTTTTACCTGCAGAAGGATACAACCTTCTCTCGTTTACCAGCCTTTCCTGGAAGGGAGCTTCAACCCCCTGATGATAGCACTAGTTTCTATTGGCAGATTCCTACTACTGAAGGGTTTAACCCTCATACTCACTGCTGACCACATTTCATTAATTTTCACACTGGATCAGGCAGTTTCATCTAGTGGTTATGACAGTAACATAAATTATCTCAAGAGTAAACACAGATCTACAGACTGTCAGGCAGTTACCAAAGAACACATATTAAACAAGTCAATAAACTTGGAGATGATGCTTCTGATTTCGTGTTTGCTGAACCCACAGCTGAGATCTCTCTGTCAATGTAGATCTGCCGCCCAACTGCCACAAGGAGGTTCCTCTTTCAAACCTTCCATGTTGCCTGCACAAATGACCTCACCCGCCAGTAGCTATCCCTACTGTCAGAAAATGGCCTCTGTGTCCTCCAAAAGGACCTCTATGACCTATCACCGTCCTCCTTTGCCTCTGACACTACACCCTGTAGGAAGAGCATCGACCCCTTCTTATCCCCATTGGTCCAAGACCCGTTCAACGCTCATCGGGTCCCAAATTTATTACCCGGAGGAAATCGGGCTCCTGTTTAAAATTTGAATTAAACTTACGCACGCCCCTTTCCATGCGCTAGCCCTGCAGGCTATAGGCCTTGGTCCCATAGGACTGTCAACACATAACCTCGGTCAAACCTCTCATCAGGGTTTCGGCATTTTCGATGTCACCATGCACAAGCCTCCAGGATTCCCGATCCCCGATTTCCCGATGTGTTTCAGCTCCCCTGGTTGACCCTAGTTCACGTGACCGTTACCTGTAACCGCATCCTTATCTCTGACAGCTGGCATCCACTAATCCTCTGTCCTCCTTCACTGCTGTGCTGACAGCTGTACCCCACTCATCGGGATTTCGCGGATCGCGATTTCGAAATGTACAAAACCTTTGTGCCCGGGATCTCCGATATCCCTATTTCCGATTAGCCGATGAACGACCTCCTGTCAGGCCTTTTGCCGATGGCACCAATCTCCTGCCACGCGTCCTCTCAGATGGATGGTACCGATTGTGTTGGGATTTCGAGACTTTTGATCTCTCGTTTCCTTCGCCCTCAGGAACTCTGATTTCCCGATGTTCGACGGTGCCTTGATCTTCGACACCTGTCCCTGCTGATGGATGGTCCCTATTCCTCCATACTCCTTCCACCTGATCCCCAAAATTCCATACAGAGCTGTGATCAACGGTCCTGGTGTGATCTTGTATTAACGGTTGAGATTGAATCGCATATCGCGTTTCGCGATTTCGGGGTTTTCATTGACGAGTGATTTGGACATTTCAAAGTCCCAAACCCCGATCCGTACAGAGTTGTGATCAATGGTCCTGATCTTTTCTGGATTTGATGGTCCAGATTCAATCAGGATTTCTTTCATCGCTATTTCACAATGCGCAAATCCCTTGTCACCGGGATCTCCGATTTCCCGACGGCGCCCGATCCTTTGCCACGCATCCTTCCAGATGGATGGCTCTGATCTTTCTTGGTGACCCACACACTATCTTTCGTATCGGGAAATCACATTTCGCAATCTCGAGATTTCTGATGCATTTGTTGATGGGAGTCGTGGAACCCCGATTCCCGATTCTCTGATACTCTGCTGACGTCACACATGATTTGACACATGTTAAATACTGCCACGTGTCACTCTGATTCGTGACTTACCTGTGCCTGAACTGTTGAATCTTCCTACCACCTGGTTGTGCCATGTGTCCCAAGCTGACGTGGACTGCTGTCGTGAATAAGATCGACGGTCTAGATCTCATGTTGATCTGACGGTGCAGATTCAGTCGGGGTTTTGCATATCGCGAAATCGGGATTTTCGTTGCATTGTTTTCTTTGCATATTGAAACCCCGATCCCCAAAACTCTGATGACTCCTCCTGTCTACAAGTGGATGGTCCCAATCTCTTCTTGATTTAACGGCTGCGATCAAGTCGTGAAATCGCATATCATGATTTCAGAGTTTTCGATGTCAAGTGGATTGGACATTATAAACTCCCAATCCCTGAATCTCCGATGACTTATCTCCTTCGCAACTTCTACAGATCTGACGGTTGTTGGCCTTTCGGGAAATTTGAATGGAATCCAACGATCACTGGATCTCTGTCTTCCTTCTTCTTTGTAATCTCTTGCTACGCACGTTTTCTTCAATGCTGTACCTCCTGAGCTCTTACGTCTGAATCCCTCATATCCTACCATCTCCGTTGTTGCCATCAATGACAACAACCATCAACACAACCATCAATATTTGCCAACATTTTAGGTATGGCCACAATAAAATACACTGTGGATCCATAATTATATTGATAAAAGGTATAGCCACTGAAGATACAATGTGGATCTATACTCCTATGAACTAAACTGATCATAGCCATGAAGAATACACAGTGGATCTATGATATGACAAGACATAGCCATGACCAATACAAAGTGGATCTATGTAACAATATATGTGTCATAGTACAAAAGAACTCCTTCACAACCTAGGCAAAGTATACATAAGAGTGAAAATTCAACCCAGGGTCTTCTTACCGATCCTGATGTAGTACGAATCCAACTATGTGAATAGATGTCCTGATGTTGAACATGGCATAAACGACTTGATTACTGGTCAATGAGGTAAACCGTTAACAAGTGCGAGGGAGATCACCATTGATGTCAATGATTCCCAAGGTACTCGAGTAAATTCCGACGAATGTGAATAGATTAGCTGAATTCAAACATCCATGGAATCATCCGATCAGAGGTCAATGATGTAAACCCACTGTCAGACGTGAGGAGGCTTTCCATTGAGGCATGCAGGTCCCAAGGTACTAATTGGTTTCTAAGTCTAGTTCCTGGATAATGTGTTGAATTCGAAAGGAATAGACTCATCAAAGGAGGGCCTTGATGTATCCCCCATCAACGACACGAAACTGACACAGAGATGTAATTGGTAGATCAAATGAATATGGAATTACACGGGTATTGAAACAGGATATTTGTGATGGCTGACTCTCAAGGAATTTACTTCCCTTGAACACTGAGGCACAACAACAGAAATGTGACATGGACCAAAACTTGATGATGTAGTGGATGCTGTGACTTTCATTAGGTGACCCAAAGGAGTAAAAGAAACTCAGAGGATTGGCTCAGTGCAGAGGTTCATTGGATTAAAATGTGTGCAAATACAAAGTTTTGTGTTCAAGGGCGACCATAAGAGTTACTGGTAGTGTTCTCAAAAACTGTGTGGCTTGATTCTTTCAATTTTTCCCCCCATCCAAATAGACGAGTACCTATTTTAAATTTAATGAGATCAAGGAGGGTAACACATGCTCGATATGACTCACCTTGGATAATTCCCTCTTCCTTTGTTTAGTGAACTGGAAGAAGTAAGGGTTCGGTCTCATATGATCCCTTCAATGTGTAATTGTTTAACGAGTCCAGAGAAGGTAAACTCGGTGGTTTTCATATTTAGAGAGTCTGAAAACAACTTAAAGATGACTCCAATGTTGTCATTTTTTGTAATGTTAGTCTCATGAGGCCTAAAAAGAGATAAATTATCACTTGAAAGACGCCCTTTCAAAACTTTTAATGAGTGGGAAAGGAAGCAAGATCACTCGAAAATATTTTCATGTTTAGAGAGTCTGAAAAGAGCTTAAAGACGACTCCAAGGGGTTCCTTTTTTGTGTAGCCATGCGGGCCTGAAAAAGAGATAAAAGGTTGATCGATTTCATTCTCATGTATTTAAGAGAATGAGAAAGAACAAATACTAAGCTTGGTATGCCCCCAGCTTGAAAGCTAGTGGCTTAACTCCAGAATGATCATCAAAGGTTGGAGACATGCCCCTCAAACTTTAATTCATTCACCGACTTTGAGGTTGTCACCAATTTCTCTACTAGATGGAGAAAAAGGATAAGGTGGATGAAATGAAGGTTCAAATATGAGACCTAACGAAAGACTCGACTCCACAAGAGAGGTGTCTGTTTCATTTTTTAACAAGATTGACACAGGAAGAGAACTATGCTCAGGGATTTGGGTTCAATCCCAAGATTTATGTTTCATTTTTTAATGAGCTTGCCACAGAGAAGAGAAACTATGCTCGTGACCTATGTTTCATTTTTTAATGATCTTTCTATAGAGAAGAGAAAACTATGCTTGTGGACTCTCCTTGATCATGGCTTCCAAGAGAATAATGCTCTGGAAGGAACACATGTTGAGGGTCGTGACAAGGGTAAGGAGATCAGGCTCCAATATCCCTACCGAAGAGATCACCCTGTCAACTACCAGATCCAAATCATTGGAAGTGAAAGTCATGAGAGACAATGGAAAATCAACATCAGGAGGGAAGATAGAGTGTATATCTTCCCGAATTTATTCTCGAGGGGGAAGAAAACAGGATTGATGATGGTTATCATCCCAAGGTAGCTCATCAATGCTCAACATTTCCCTAATAGATTCATTAGAGGGAAAAATTGGGGAAATTTAGTCAATTGCAGACGACAAGGAATTTAACCATGATGGGATCAAGTAATTGTCGGGTGCCAATATATGTTGGTCATATGAAGAGGGAGAAGTGGATTGGACAACAACATATGATGTTTCGGTTGGACTAAGTGGCATGGTGTCACCTAGCGCATCGAATTCCAAGGGACTAGGTACAATCCAAGAGTCAGATGATTCCAAAGATTGATAAGCCATGGTTGAAATCATATCGATGGTGTCAATATGAGGTGTAGTCGGTGGAAGTGGTGTAGGGAAGGTACCCACATAAGGATAAAATATTTCAACAATACAACACCAACGCTTTCATACGTGATCTTGTGATCTCCCAAGAATGGAATATTGTTGGTAGCGAGAGAACGAGTGTCGGGTGTACAGAAATCTAACTGATCGACAGTGACAATTTTTCCCTAATGAGGGAATTGTACACATCGAAACACTGATGAGGCAATGAAAGTCATAGCATAAAACAAAATTCTTCTAAGTAATAAGTTGTAATCGAGGGGAGCATCAACCACCTCGACATCAACAATGACGGTTTTGTTGCCCAATTGGACGGGTAGGGACTGTAAAAGTCCATGGGGATGAAAACTTCACCCATCGAATGCACGTAACATCATTGGGGATTTGTTAAGTGTGGGTGATTTTAAACTTTTCCAACTTGCTAAAGACATGACACAAGTAGAGGCTCCCTAATCCAAGATGATTCGGTGAATTTTTTTATTTTGAACAACACCATCAATTTGGAAATCAAGTTGGTGGGAGAGTCGAGATGCATAATTGTCCAGGTTAAACATGATATGGTTGGATGAATCAGGATCAAAAACTCCAATAGAATCCAAGAGAGTTCTACATTTACTGGGGCAGTGCTGTAGAACTTCTAATGCAAACATAGAACATGGTGCTTGAGCCAAATATTCAACAATGTTGTAGTTCTGGGCGGCACATGAACTAGGATTAAAGGTAGATTTATGAATAGTTCTCTTATGAGGGAATAAGATAGAGTCGAACATAGGTTTCTCAATCTGAAGTGGTCCAGATGAAGGATTAACTGATGGAGGACTAATAGAGGACGGTGATGGATCTGGTAAAGTATCGGTACCATTAGTGACTTTTTCATTGTCATGTTTAACCGGTGTGTCTTATGTATTAGAGAGAGTGGTCAAATTAATACCATTAAGCATACAAATATGGGCACTTGTCGAGGCCTCATCAT
Organism: Picea engelmannii; assembly: GCA_009831015.1. NCBI lineage: Eukaryota > Viridiplantae > Streptophyta > Pinopsida > Pinales > Pinaceae > Picea > Picea engelmannii. The sequence continues at coordinate 54,007 of ML821808.1, read as the reverse complement.
GAGGATGGCTAGAACTCCCCCCCAGGAGAGGGGGTTTGAGAAACCATATATTGTTATTGTGGAAAAGGCTGAGTAAGCACAACGGGTTTTGATTTCCCTCGAAAATTTTGGCCACTTCATCATGATGTGGACAGTCTCGAGTGTAGTGATCGTCACCACAAATGATACAGGGGAATTTCAGTTTCCGTTGTAGTTGCTTTTTGGTAGCAGGTGTTTGAGCTTGATGTTTTGGTTGTTCATTGTTATTAGTATTTTTTGGTTTATTTTTTGCTTTCTTTTTACCTCCAGATTGTTGTGAATGGGAATATTGAACTACGTTCACCTCAGAGATATGAGTTTGGGGGGAGGAAGAGGAGAATGTAGTCTACTGGGAATTAGATATGAGGATGATGGCTTGGATGGATCAGTATTAGCTCGAGCAACATTCAAAAGAAACTCATACAAAGTACCAGATTGTGAATAAACCAAATCTAAGTACTGATCCCAATAAATGGTTTCTTCCTCGATGACTATGCCACCCATAGCGACATCATGAGTGATCGGGGGTAAAATTGATTTAGCAAACCACTCCGCCAATAATTGGTTAGGAATGATTGCTTTGATCATCCTTCATCATCGTCTCCACTCATGAATATGGTCAAAGATATGCACGGAGTCAGTTTGACGAAGGGAGGTCAAGAGTTCAGTACCCTTCGCATAGCGAATAGGCAGTTGAAAGTGCGTGAGGAAAGACATGGCAAGGGAATTGAAATCATGAAAAGAAGCATGTGATAGTTCGATATACCACTTTGATGTAGAGCCTGTAAGTGTTCACTGGAAAAGATGCAAATGTATAGAATAATCCATGTGGGAGTTTGATGAACACCACAAATGGAAAGTCATCACATGGTTATTTGGATCTTCTCCAGGTTTTCCATCAAATTTTGGAATATCAGAAGGAAGTTTAGCTGGAATAACTGGCCAAACCGGTGAATGAAAAATAGGATCATTGGTTAACCGAGACAAGTCTGAGAGATCTAGAGTCGCAAGGAAAGGTAGTTGTCAGTTAACTTGCGGATTATACTGGTGTGGCATAGGAACACCAATAGGACCACAAACTGGGTTAGGTGGATAATTGTAACCAATAGGTCCTCCTACATACAATTGTCACTGACTAGGATAAATAGGATTCAATGATGGATGAGAAATATTTTCATAACTCGATGGGTTCTGAGCATTATAAGTTGGGTGATTTTCTTGCCCATAAGAAGGATAAACATTTTTCCCTTGAGGAGGGTAGGAAGTAGATCCCGGAGGAGGATACACATTACACCCTGTTATCGGACTAATCTATAGGTGCGGACATGAACTGATCTCCCTAGATCCACCTGGATCTAGAACAAAACAGGACAAGACATGACTCTTTCCATAAGTTTTAACTATTGAATTGACTAGGAGGAAGGAACAAATAACATACCTTATTATCGCTTCCTAGGGTCTTTTTTGCTCCCGCTTCACTCCAATGCTCTCGTGAAGTCAAGACCAAGACAACACAAACCAACCAAAGTGAAGATAGCACAATATATTCAACAGTCAACCTATGTGTATGATCAAGAAATTACACAATAAAGTGGAAATAGCTTTATGGGAAAGGGACATGCCACTGTATCATATTAATGGAAAGTAAAGATTACAACCTGAGCCTTGATGTCACAAACTTCCTTTCAATGTCTCTTGGCTGCAACACACACACTTTCTCAATCCTTGCATGAAGAAGATCAAATCCTCTTGATAGACTTGCTAGAGTCTCCAAGCTATTGTTCAATGCTAAGTCCTTCACACAATTCTTTCACCAATTCTCCAATGAATCTTTCTTAACCTTTTCCATGAGAATTCCCTCAATATATAGGATAGAATTAATTAGTTACTTGGATAAGAATGATCCCAAAATATCAGGGAATCCAGTACTAGGATAACCATTCGAATGCCAACCCATCCTTCTAGAAGATTCCCTTCTAGAAACATCGAGAATTCATCTTTTTCCATGCTTTAGGAAGAGTTCGCACCCTAGCAGTTCAACACAGTGCGAGAAGTTCGCACCCTAGCTTAAGGCAGCCTGCGAGAATGGGTCATTCTCGCACCCAAATATACTAGCAACCTGTGAACCTTCTTCAAAAATGAGTTTTCTGGGAAGAGATGAAAGTAACTTTTCTTAGGAGAAAGTTCTTATGGAGAGCCTGAGTACACCATCATCAATACATCATCATGACGACCAAAATCATGGGTAATAGAATGCCCCCCAAAGTATGAGGTTGGAACCAGTGACAGCCGAAAGACTTTGTAAGCTGTATGTGTGTGTCAGAAACCAGGAGCACACCTAATCAGAAACCTACAAACAACCAAGAATCTGTAGAATATCATATATACCAATTCTGAGGTAGGTATTCCCATACTCAGATCATAGACTGATGAAATCATAGACATGGGTCATGGCCACCAATCATACACTATGGATCCATGCCATCAACATATAGCATAGCCACCAGGAATACACTGTGGATCTATGTGAGAAATTTCAAATTAAGATGACATAGCCACGAGACATACACAGTGGATCTATGTGTCACAAATTATACATACTCCATCGCAACCTGGACCAAAGAGATGATATCTAGGGTCTTCAATCTTGTCACCCAAAGTACGAATCTAACCATGTGATTACATGTGTCAAAGTCAAACATGGAAGAAACCACTTGATTACTGGTCATTGATGAAACTGTTAACAAATGCGAGGGAAATCACCATTGATGTCAATGACTCCCAAGGTACCTTAGTACAATCCATCGAGTGAGAATAAATGAGTTGAAGTTGAACATCTGATGGAATCTTTTGATCAGGAGTCAATGATGTAAACCCACTGTCGAAAGCGAGGAAACCTGCCATTGAGGCATGCAAGCTCCAAGGTACCAAATAATTTCTAAGTCTTGATTCTAGATAATGAGCTGAAGTCGATGGAACAAAACTCGTCACAGGAGGGCCTTGATGTATCCCCCATCAATGACATGAAATGAGTAACAGATTTTGAAGGTGAAACATAGTATGATGTGAATTGGACTGGACACAAGGAAGGCCGACACAGAGAAAATGGATAACTGCAGATGGCCGACTCAATATAGGTTTCAGATGGACTTCTCTTGAAACTATGAATGACACGGCCAATGGTTTGGTAGCATTGACTCAAAGATGAAACAGGGAATGACCTTGTAGCAAATCGAATGAGAGACAAATGGATTTCCCAAACTGGCTTCAAATGTAATGAATAGGGGGTGTCATGTTCAAGAGCGACACTTACTGCCAATCAATATGAAGATGAAAACATATCCCTTTACAAAATTTCCCCCCACCATTTCTGGCAAGTACCTCTTTATTTTTACGCAAGCTTGAGGAGGATAACATATGCTTGTTGATGTAAGCTCATCCTTCGGACGAGTCCCTCGGAGTATGTTTAACGAACCCTAAGAAGGAGTGGTTCAGTCCCATCACGGGTCTGTCAATGTTTGTTTAACGAGTCCAAAGATAGAAAAATCGAAGGTTTTTCATGATTATAGAGTTTGGAAAAACACTTAAAAGAGAACTCTCTCAGTTCCTTTTTCATAAAATATTCTGGATGAGACTAAAAAAGAGATAAATTATCGCTCACCAAACGCGTACTTCAAATACTTTATCGAGCGTGAAAATAGCAAGGTCGCTTGGCGATCTTTTCATGTTTAGAGAGTCTGAAAAGAGCTTAAAGAGAATTCCAAGGGGGTTCCTTTTTTGTATAACCTTGTTGAGCCTGAAAAAGTGATAAAAGTATGCTCAATCACGTTCTCATATATTTTCGAGCGCAATAATGGACAAAGACTACACTCGAGGTTTTTATATAAAAACCATAAAAAAACAATCAAAAGCACGTGATGACAAAGAAAAATATGTCTATATCCCTGTATTTGACCATCGAAATAATTATGCCTACAAAAGGTTCACTCAAAATGACATTAGGGATTAGGTTTTAATAGATAAATAATCATAAAAAACCAAATGACATAGTAAAAGTAAATAAAAAGGAGTAAATACTCTTTTTACCACATCATTTTTACCTTTCCACTATTTGAGCTCCAAAAAACCCCTCTTTTACCCTCAGAGTTTGGTGTCATATTGCGGGAGCTACGATCATCCATTCAGTGATCCGTCAGTGATAGTAAGGTAGGCTCTTAGTCCTTAACACTTTCATGGTTTAATTTTGCAATTTCATTGGTTAAAATTTCATTTTTAAGTTGATTTCTGGAGCCCTACTTGCGCGTTGCCATTCTCGCAGGCAGGCTATATGGGACCTACAAGAATGAGGCATTCTTGCAGGTGAGCCTAAGGCCACCTGTGAGGTTCTCACATTGTGCACATAGGGCACCTGCGAGAACCGCAAAGCTCAATTTGTTTTAAAAAAATTACCCAATGAACAAGAACCAAATCATGAAAAAAGTTGCTAATCTTCTTTTTGTGTTCCTTATGCAGATAATTGGCCATCAAAATGGTGCTTGAATGGTGTGAAAGGGAGAACGAAGAAGACAATGCAATGGCCAAAAATCATCCACATACTATAGCTGCTTTGAGAGACTGTGGACTCCTGAAATACTTTCGCATCCCGGGCATGAGGGCCCAAGTCAGACTATTAGAGTACCTGGTGCGTATGTGGGACCCTGATTAGTAGGTATTTCATGTGGGGGTCCACACACTATCCTTAGACATTGAGGACATTTACTTTTTGACTGGATTTTCATGGTGGGGGTACTATGTGAGCTTGACCGGTAGCAGAGGTGGTGGGCTACAGATGAGTGAGTATTGCTGTTTACACTGCGTTCTCGAGGATGAGAGAAAGAAAGGAAAAGTAGCTATTTGGGGGGTACGATATTTGACCCTCCGTACTATCCTATTCACCATAGCTCAGATGGCTAGGATTTCTACTCCTCACATGGCATTACAGAGTTACTTCCAGTATGCTATTGAGTGTACTGAGCCTCGAGTGTTCAACTGGGCAGATGTTGTGCTTCGCAATATAAAAACCTAGTTGACCAAATGCAGATGAGGTGACCTGAAGAAATTCAGGTACGGATCTTTGTTGCTGTCCTTCTTCCTAGAGAGGGTCCCATTACTGAGGTTGCAGGTTGAGTGGAATATACTGGCTCCCAGGGATCCAAAGATGTTGATATGGTGTCGGCTCATGGCCGGACATGTAGCAGGACCGATCATCAAGTATGATGATACATTCTTTGACTGGATTCAACCACAGATGTTGATGGTTGACGACTATGCTTATGCCGGGTTGGATTTATGAGGAGATCCAGACTTAGTACTGCCAGAGGATGCTCAGTGGGGGGACCTTGGTAAGAAGTACACACATTTTTATTTTTAAATTTTTTTGTGAATTTTTATCATATTCAAATTTTTTGTTTTGTATGTTCGTCCAAAGACTAATACAAAATTGTTTGTTGATAACACAGATGTTGGAACTTACCGACCTCCTGGTACTTCTCCCATTCAACGGCGAGGAGAGGTAGTGGCAGTGCCACAATATGCTAAAGATTATCAAGTGGTGGAACAAAATCTGGAGGGTTTGACTGCAGACATTCCAGACATGACTCTGGAAGAGGTTCCACGACGCGATCAATGTCATACTGTAGGAGTATTAGCATCCATGATTCGACTGCTCCGTAGGGTTGCTCAGGCAGTCGTGTGTTATCATGAACGTCATCCATGACAACACTTTGTAGAAGCTATGAGCTTCAGATTTTGACATTTTGGTCTTCGGACAAACTTTTATAAAAAACTCTTTTGATCGTTATATATACAGATGGCTTCTACCGGTTTACCTTATATTGTGTGAATATTAATGTGGTTGATTTATAAATGATTCAAATGTCTGTCCAATACATAATTAGCCAATGCATCTGTTAATGTATTTAGACATCTAGGAATATGTTGATATTCAATGTGATCAAAATAACGTTCCAAGAGGCGAATTCGCAAATACACCCATAACAAAGTAGGACTTCAAATAGAGTAGACATTACTTAACTGTAGTACTACAAGATGTGAATCAAGTCGCACAACCAAATGAGGATTTTCGAGTGAGATAGCATCAACCAATAATTCAATAATGACACTATACTTTGCAATGTTGTTGGTTGCACGACCGAGGCACACACCTCGTAAGGAGACAAGTTCGTTTGTAGGGGCATAAATTGCCCACGCAGTGGAAGCAAGGTTCTGAGTACTACGGCTAGCACCATCAGTAAAGCCAATATAGGGTAGAAAAGACTCCAACATATGGAAATCAAACACAACGTCACATAAGGGCAGAGACCAGATAACGACAAAATTAAACTATAGTAACACACAAAATGTATGATACAATACAAATACAAATACTTGTGTACAGATGATTTTATGCATAGTATGTCTTCAAGTACAACCCATTCCTGGGTTCACTCAAAGGGATACCATCATAATCTACCAACTCATAAGCTCCTTTTTCCAAAACTCGTCGAACGATATAAGGACCTCGCCACATGGGTTCGAATTTCCCAACTCCTAACATATCTCGATCTTGTTCATATAGAAGAACAAGATCACCCTTGAAAAAAATGTGAGGCTTGACATGCTTGTCGTATTGGGCCTTGACACGCTTTTTCTGAGCTTCTATGACTAGGGTGGCATCACATCGAGTTTCGTCTAATCGCATAAGATACAAAAGATGTTCTTCCTCAGCAGAAGTGTTGGGTAGGAGTTCAATAGCTAGTTTTAAAGAGGGTATCTCACATTCGATAGGGAGAATGGATTCCACACCATAGACTAACCAAAAATGTGTAAACCTAGTAGCGGACTTGATAGATGTCCGGTACACCCACAATTACAAAAAAAACATTGTGTGCCAACTTGTTTTATGAATCCCTATCATTCGTCGAAGCATAGTGATGAGAAATTTGTTAATCGCTTCAACTTGGCCATTAGCTTGTGGATAATAGGGCATTGAGTTATCATGGAAAAGACCCAACTTTTCAGTAAGTTCAGACATCATAAAATTCCTAAAGTGGCTACCGTGATCGGTGACGATAGCTTAGGGAACACCAAAATGAGCTATGATGTGATTAAAAAGAAACAATGATGTGGTATTTCTAGTGTTGTCAAATGTCGACATTGCCTCGGCCCATTTCATAAAGTAATCAATGGCTACAATGATGTAACCATGCCCCCCGACCGAGTGAGGGTGACATGTCACAAAATCAATGCCCCATTTCGCAAAGGGACCAACTGAGACCATAAGATGAAGAGGAGCAGGATGTGACCGAATTTTCTGATTATAGGTCTGGCAGGCATGGCATTTCTGAATGGTAATAATGTAGTCGTTAAATAAAGAAGGCCAAAAATACCCTGCGTGTAAGATCTTTTGGGAAGTAGCATACCCAAACATATGACCACCACATTCTCTAGAATGGTATTCATTCAGATCTTTCTCAGCTTCGTCGAACATTAGACAACGTCGAAAAATAAAGTCAATCCCCTGATGATAAAGAGTATCCCTGAGGATAATGTAGTGACGAGCTTGATAGCGTATTTGACGTCGTTCAGTACTGGACAAAGTTGGCCAAAAATTCTGGGTTTGGAGGTATATAATTATATCCCCATACCAAAGATCATCAATGCTAATAAGAAAAAGAGATTCATCAGGTAATGAATCAACTGCTATAGTTTCCATTGCAGAATGGGGAAAATCGCATATCAACTCAGCAAAAACTAAAGACTTCTTAGACTTGATGCATTCGAATTCTAAGTCAAACTCCTGGAGTATCACAATCCATTTGGAGTATTTTCCCCTTTGCAATTGACATGTCAAAATGTGTTGCATAGGATTGCAATGAGAAATCACTGTAGTCTTGCGTGAGAGGATATAGTGTCGAAAGCGTTGGACGGCTTGAACGACAGCCAAGGCCAGTTTTTCGACATGTTGATACTTGATTTCAATCGGTGTGAGACTTCGACTCAAGTAGTAAATGACATGTTCATTATGAGCATCATCCTCTTGGACGAGAACCATGCCAATGGTGTAATCCGAGGTAACAAGGTAAAGGAAATAATCGCGACTGTAACCGGGGGGGGAAGAGAAGCAAAGATCGCGTTAGGGACAACTTCAAAGCTTCAAAATCATTGTTGGAAATGGTATCCCAGAAAAAATTTGAATCCTTCTTTAATAGCCACGTAAATCCATGAGTTATCTCGGTGTAATTTGGGATAAAACGACGAAGAAAGTTTGCTTTCCCCTGCAAACTTTGTAACTGGTGCAGTGTAGAAGGAGGAGGGATATTAAGGATCGCCTCAACCTTCAAAGGATCCACCTGGATCCCTTGATGCGAAACGATAAAACCTAGAAGACGACCAGATTCCACACAGAAAATGCACTTATGAGGATTTAAACATATACGGTAGAACCGATAGTGAACGAAAATGGCCCGGAGGTGGGTTGGGTGATCGACTCTGCGCATAGAATGAGCAGGTAAATCTTCCAAATAGGGTTGAACGATATGCTTGATATCATGAAAAGAATAAGACATAGCACATTGAAAAGTGGTGCCAGCGTTCTTGAGACCGAAAGGAAGTTTCCGATAAGAAAAAGTACCCCAAGGACAAATAAAAGCAGTCTTATGTTGGTCCTCGGGAACGATGTTAATTTGATTATAGTCGGAGAAACCATCCATGAGAGAGAAGATTTCACTTTCAGTGCAGTCATCAACAATCGGATCGACAAAAGGGGTAGGAAAGTTGTCTTTTGGACAAGCTTTATTGATATCCCTATAGTCAACACACACACGGATCATACCTTGTTTCTTGTCAATTGGGACAAGATTGGAAACCCAGTCTATGAGAGCCACCGGATAAATAAAGATGGCTTTTAGAAGTTTCTCGACTTTGAGCTTTATAGCATTCGCTTTACGTGGGTGAACTGGACAAAGGCGTTGCTGAATAGGTTTCGCATCAGGATATGTATTAATCTCATGGATCACAATCTTAGGGTCGATACCCGACATTTCTTCATAGCTCCAAGCGAATATGTCACGAAACTCTTTGAATAGGGACGTATAGGTGACTATTTCATCAGGGGAACACAAAGCTCCAATATGGACATTTTCGATGATTCCAAGTCTGATGGATATGTCAATGGGAATCATGTGCGAGATATTACTTAAGTTCCCTTCAGCAAACACATCATGTGTAGACTCAAGAACGGTCGAGATGACGACAACGGTCGACGGGGTCGAAATTCGTTGGTAGTTCTCAAGAGTATGTTGCTCCAAAAAAAAGATAGAACGATGATGCCCATCCTCCCAAGGGGTGTCTTCCATGACGAACATGATCATCTCATCAGTGGGAAAAATAACACGAAAAGGATCGGGAGACAACTCATCAAGAGAGGAGGTAGAAGGTGTTGTCGATTGAATGGCTTGATAGGCAGACTCAACCGGACTTAACGACATTTTGTCACCGAAACAAAGATGATCTCCAGGGTCAGGGATTATCCAGGGGTCGGAAGATATAGGAAGTTTGTGAGGTGAAGTGGAGATCATATTGATAGAAGCCACAGACGAGCGTGGAACATCAGGCGGTGGAATGGGGAATGTACCCATTAACGAGGAGTCCTTTAGAAGGCCTACACCCACATTCTCATAACCCGGTGGGGTTTAGCAATAAACGATATGTTTCTAGTACGAGTATCAGAATTGAAGAAGGCAAGTTGGTCGATGGTAACAACCTTTCCTTGATGAGGGAAACATACAACATGGAAAAGTGTCGACACAACTGCGCACATGGAATCGATCCAGCTGCAGCCAAGCAAAAGATTATAATCAAGGGGAGTGTCAAAGACTTCCACTTCAACTTGGACCGTCTTACCTTCTAACATGATGGGCAATGAAGGAAGAACACCATAGGGCTTAAAACCAGAGCCATTGAAGGCTTTAAGAGTTTTTTGTGATTCATTCAAAGAAGGAGAGCCAATGGATTTCCAACAAGCAAAAGACATGACACACGTCGAGGCACCCTCGTCGATAACGGTTCGACAAATGTTCTTGTCAGAGACAACAACTTGTATATGGAACACGAGTTGAGGGGAAAACCTTGGAATGTGATCATCCAAGTCAAAGACTATTAAATTTGTATCCATCAGATCAATTCTACTGATAGATTTCAACAGTGCCTTCCGTTGTGCGGGACAAGTTTGAAGGACTTCAAGGGCTGACATTGCAGAAGGTGCTTGGGCCAGATATTCAACAATGCTGTAGTTCTGGGCCGTATAAGCATGAGGATTGAAAGCCGATTTCTGAACGACGCCCTTAGGGGGTGTTCGTAGAACTGTGTCGAGGCTCGTTCGTTCGAGATGAAGAGGACCGTTGGTAGGTGGAATCATAGGAGAGGGTTGTACCAAAGAAGGGGGTAAATCATCAACCTTCTCCATAGATGGAGAATAATATTTGGCTTGAGTCGTGAGTGTAATGTTATTTTGCTTAGAATCACCAGTACACATCAAAACATATGATGTAGTAGAAGAGGATGGTTGATCTTGAATTACCAACTGAGCCTATTGTTGAGATGGGAAGGGTTGGGACAAGACAGTCGGTGCAGGTGGTTTCAGAGCTCCTTGAAGGAACTTAGTGACCTCGGCACGTCATGGAAAATCCTTCATGTAGTGATCATCACCATAGATAAGGAAAGGGTATCATGGTTTGTGCTTATCCCAGTCATCAACATGAGTAGTTTTTGGTTGCTCTGCTTGAGAATTATTTTTTCCCTCCTTATTCTTGTCTCTCCCCTTTTTAGATTTGTTTTTACCAACTGGGGTAGATTGGACAACATTTACCTCAGAAGTCTTGCCGGTGGGAGTGGTAGGAGACGGAGCATTTTGAACATTAGAAGAAGCATATTTAGGGGTTGTGATTGAAACAGAATGTGATTAGGCTTGGGCAGTACCAATCACACCGTCAGCTACATGCGAGGTAGCTGGAGAAGTTGAAGTGATGGAAGTATTAGGATGAGGCAATTCAGGTAGTAAATCGTAAAGTGTTCCCATTTGTGAATAAACGAGGTGAAGATATTGAGAACAACTTATAGCCTTCTCTTCCGTGATGACGCCACCCATAGCAATGTCCTTACCGATTTCCTTCACAAATGATTTTGTAAACCATTCTACCAGTAACTGATTGGGGAGGTCAAGTTTAATGAGACGTCATCTCCTTCGCCACTCATGGATGTGATCCGAAATATGAGTGCCTTTAGTCTGTTTGAAGGAAGTAAAAATCTCATTCCCCGTGTCATAACCGATCGGTAACTGGTAATGTGTAAGGAAAGCCATAGCTAGGGTGTTGAAATCAGAGAAGAAACATCGTGGAAATTCAATATACCACTTCGCAGCAGAACTGGTAAGGGTTCGTTGAAAAAGACGTAAATGAATAGAGTCATCCATCAATGAGTTGGATGAACACCATAGGTGAAAAGTCATAACATGATTATTTGGGTCCTCTCCCACTTTGCCGTTGAATTTAGGAATGTCCGATGGAAGCTTGGCTGGTATAAAAATCCATTGGGGAGAGTGACGAATAGGATCATTTAAAATCCTTGACAAATCCAGAAGATCCAAAGTGGTGAGAAAGGGTAACTGTCGATTCACCTGCGGGTACTGGTGGCTTTGGGGAGGAAGCCCTGTTGGCAAACCAGTAGGACCATAAGCAATCTACATATAATGTGAAGATCCAGGCATATTCGGTGGCGGCTGGATAGGATAGTAGCTCATCGGATTATACCCTAGAACAGGGGATTGAGTTTGAGCATTTGACCCCCAAATGGTATTAAACAAACCTGGATATGGTTGGCCCATGCTAGGGGGTGTTACGGATGCAGCTGGAAACTACTACCCCCCAGACGATTGAGGAGGATTTTGTATCAATTGATTCCAATACTGGGCCAAGGATAGAGGTATGTTTTTCCCAAAAGGTGGAGTCGGTCCTCCCATCGAAGGTGGTGTTCCAATTGAATTTTTCCAATTGAGAGGGGGTTGAGTTATAATACCTTGATGATATTGTCCACTAATCAGAAACTGATAAGTTGGAGTGAATGACAGAATAGCGCCACTAGGATTAGGATTGCCAGTAGAAGATGAAGAAGGTCCTCCAAAAGGAAATTGAGGGAGTGTTGGGACAAAACTGGGAAGAAAGTGCCCAGAAGAAGAAGGACCATTAGGAGAGCCTGATGGAGTTTGTGCAGGAGTAGGAATAGAAGCATTCAATGCATAGTATCTAGGTGGTAGTGTTGGATTGACATTGGGCGTTCATGGTGTGTTGATAGGAGCAAGACTAACCGCAGTGAAACCAGTTGGAACACTCGTAGTAGCTGAAAGATGGGCCATTTTGGCAGGGATAGTAAAGTGATAATCCGTAGTCAACGATACTGTCTCTGGACTAGAGATTTCAGAAATCACAGGAGGGTTAATTTTATAAATCACAGGTGAACCTAGACCAAAAAGGTCGCGTCGGAAAACACCTGTAGACCAAAAAAGGTCTTGGCCTTCTATACCGGGAAAGGGTCCAACTGGTGATCCAGAAGATGTAACAACTAATTCTTCGAAAGAATTCAGTTGCATAAATGGTCACTCAAAATTAGGGTGACGTCGAAAGTCCTCTCGAGTATTAGTAATTTGAAAATTTTCTAGAGAGTCAGTGCATTCCACTTGTGGTGTGGTAACAACTGTGACTTCACCTTTCCGAGGAGATCCACCATGTGTGCTTGTGGGCAAGGGTTGAGAACCTTCCATATGCTCTGGAGATAAACCCTGCATTCTACGTGAATGATGTGGAGGATCTATTGTAAATGAGTGACAAACTTCGTGAAGAAAATCCTATGGTCAACTTCGAGAAACAGACAACACGCGTTAGTAAATAAAATCTAGGAAGCAACACCAAGAAAAAAAAACCTTCTAATTCTGAAGCCACTAGTTGGTGATGAAATACAACGTCGCAACAATGAGATGAGAAGGGACTGGGCTAGGTTGGAAGAGTTATGCTGATGACCTTCTTAATGGACTTACACCTTGGTGCAAGCTCCCACACATAATCATGGGTATACCCTCCAAGGAGCCCGAGTGAGTTTGGTCAACGTCAATTCTAGGTGCCGTGAAGACTTTCCTGTTAGAAAACAGGACCGCGGAGCAATAAAATAAAACAAATGCAGAAACAAAACACAGAAGACACACAATACAAGAGAGACACAGATTTACGTGGTTCACCCAGTGTGGGCTACGTCCACTAGAGAAATTGCCAGGTCCTTCCTTTATTATTATCCAGCAAATGAAGGGATGCAACCTACAGCAAAACCCGCTGTAACTTCCTCTTCTTTCTCTCACAGTCTCCTCACTCAGAATACAATATTCACCTCTCATACATAGCCGCAATACATTTCCCTCATAAAGGAGGGTTTCCTTCTAGGGAAAAAAACCCTAACATAATCTCTACCGTTAGATTTGCGACCTTATAATGAACGGTCCAGATTTACAATGAAATTACATATACTTTTACAAGGAAATTTTTGCTTCGGGGGCTTCGCCCCTGAACCCTCATCGGGGGATGCTGCCCCCGAACCCCCGCTGGGGGCTCGCTTGCCCCCAAACCCCCCAGCCGGGGGGATCTCCCCCCCGGACCCCGCAGAGGGGGTACCCCCCCTCTGCACTCCCCTGCGTGGAAGAGTGTACATACTTATGGGGTGTAAATACTTCATGGGGTATAGACACAGCTGAAAGCAAAGAACCTCTACATCAGGAAGATAATCAGGCTCCACAACCAACAATATCCCACTTGGAGACTGATCTCAACAACTCCACCGATGTTGCATATGCTGGACTTTGAACATTCTTGGACCTGGCAAATTTCTCATCTTCATCTTCATTCTTGAAGACCAACTGAAACTGAGCAAGAACTCAGTTTCTCCCTGGTTACTCCCTTTGTTAACATGTCTGCAGGATTCTGGCTAGTGTGTATCTTTTCCA
>ML821808.1:0-10349 GCA_009831015.1 Picea engelmannii | reverse complement strand
AAAACTTAGGATAAGTGGGTTTTGACCCACTCTTTTGCAATTCAACCCCTTAGCAAGAAATATCGCTAACATTTGGCTCCATGGGGGATAGAGTCATCCCTGTGATGCTCTAAGAACTCTTTTGCAGACTTAGTGCCTTTGCTATTGGGCTATGGAGTCATTTATTAGTCTGAAAATAGAACATAGAAACAATATGTACAAAAACAAAACAAAACAAAAAGAGTTGACTGCGGCTCATAGAAAACATTTTTTCAAGAAATGCTCGTTGACTGGGCTGCTAAAAACTTCATTGCCTTCCAGATCCTGCAACATGTAAGTGTTGTTTGGAAATACTTCAAGGATCTTGAAAGGCCCGATCTAGAGGGCATCAAATTTACTGTGTTTTCCCTTTTCCTGCCTGGGTGCATCCCATTTGAGCACTAGATCACCCTGCTCGAATTCCTTCTTCTTGTTCTTCCTGTCAAAAGCCTGCTTGATCTTCTGTTGACGATGGTAGGCTCTGTCCATGACCTGTTCTCTGATCTGCTGCACTTCCACCATCTGATGAATCCTCCTGAGTACATGATTAGGCTCTCCTTCAAGGACCTGGATGAAATTTTCCACAGGTAAGGCAAGCTGAGTGGGGAAAATGGCCTCTATCCCATAAACCAGCTGGAAAGGTGAGAGACCCAGGGACTTCTTGGTTGTCACCCGATCGGCCCAGAGAGAAAATTTGAGCTTTGAGTCCCAGGCCTTCTGATTGTCTTCCAAAATCCTTTTGATAATCTTGATCAGGATTTTATTGGAGGACTCTGCCAGTCTGTTTCCCTGAGTATAGTATGGAGTGGAGTGGACTAGTGAAATCCTGAATTGTTCACAAAATTTGATCAGAGGCTCAGACCTGAAGGGGGAGGAATTGTCAGTGACAATTCTGCTTGGGCAACCAAATCTGGCTATGATGTCTTCCAAGAAGTTGATGATTACTTTGTGAGAAATGCTTCTAGTGGGGACAGCCTCTATCCATTTGGTGAAATAGTCAGTCGCAGTGAGGATCCATCTGTGTTGGCCACTTGAGGGAGGATGAATCTCCCCGATGAAATCCAATCCCCACTGCTGAAAGGGTGCAGAAACTACTACAGGCTTTAATGGCAAAGATTTGAGTTGTTGCTTACCTGAGAATTTCTGGCATTTGATGCAAGCCCTGACTTCCTTGCAGACATCAGTAAACAAAGTAGGCCAGTAATACCCAGCTTGGAGAATTTTGTGAGTTGTGGTCTTCCAAAAATGATGACCCCCACAGAGACTGCTATGAAAATTGAACATCACTTTCTGCGCTTGCAATGGGTCCAGACATCTTAATAATATCCCCAGAGGATCTCTCCAATACAAGGCTCGGTCAATGAGGCAATATTTGACCGCTTTGAGCTTCAAAGCTCTGGCCCTACTCTTTCCCAGTCCATCAGGGGGTTTTAATTCCTACAGAAAGTACAAGATGTCTCTGTACCAGGGACAGGCTGCTAGTGGTATGGTGATCTGGGAATTACTGCTAGATGACTCAGCTTGCTCATTGATGCAGTTAATCTCCAGAGCTTTGTAATTGGATTCAGCCAACAACTTGGCCAATCCTTTCCCCTTTATCAATTTGGTGGGCTTAATCACGAGGTCAAATTCCATGATCTTAGCTATCCATTTGCCCCTCTTACCATCTATGTCAGGCTGTATGAGAATGTCCTTCACAGAAGGGGAAGGGACATATGCAGTGATCTTTGAGTGCAAGACATAGATCCTGAAAGCTTTGAGAGATTTCACCAATGCATAGGCCTGCTTTTCCATGATCTCATATTTTAACTCAACATCTCTCAGTGCCTTGTTGAAGAAGGAAATGGGATGCTCTCGCCCTTGATCATTTCTCTGCAATAGGACTGCTGCTATTGAGTCATCAGAAGCAAATGAGAAAATCAGGAAATCTTTAAAATAATCGGGACTAATCAGCACAGGTGCCTCAGTCAATGCTTTCTTTATCTAGGCAAAGGATTCTCTGGATTTAGCAGTCCACTTTATTTCATGGCCCTTCCTGAGCATGGCTATGATATGCTTTACTAGCTCAGCGAAGTTTGAGACGAATCTCCTCAGAAAATTAATCTTCCCCAAAAATGCCTGAACTTCTTTCTTGGACCGGGGAAGTGACAGGGCCTGAATCACTTCTACCCTGCCTGGGTCAATCCTTACTCCTTCTGCTGACACTATGTGACCTAATAGCTTCCCTTCCTACATAGAAAACAGTGACTTCTTGGGATTTAATGATAGGCCATACCTCCGACATTTCAGGAAGACTCTTTTTAAGTGACAGCAGTGTTCTTTATCAGTCTTAGAGAAGACTGTGATGTCATCCAGATATATCACCACAAACTGGTCCTTCTCCCCGATGAAGGCTATGTCCATGGCTCGTTGAAACGTTGATCCTACATTCATTAGCCCGAAAGGCATCTTGGCATACATGAATGTGCCCCAAGGAGTGATGAAGGCTATTTTTTCTCTGTCTTCAGGCATGACTGATATCTGATTATATCCAGAGAAACCATCAATCATGGACATCCTAGATGCGCCGGTGACCCTTTGTAAAATGTGTTCCATGTTGGGCAGGGGATAATTGTCCTTCCTTGAACCTCTATTTAGGTTTATAAAATTGATGCAGAGTCTGATTTCTCCATTTTTCTTTCTCACCGGGACCAAATTGGCCACCCAATCTGAATACCTCAAGGGGACAATGATCTGGGCATCCAGCAGTTTCTTTACCTCCCTCTCCATGACAGGCAACAACATGGGATTTATCTGTCTCAACTTCTGCTTGAAAGGCTTAGCCTCCTCTTTTACTGGGATCTTGTGCTCGATGACTGATGTGTCATACGTTTTGAGGTCTTTGTAGGTCCATGCAAACACATCAACAAACTCCCTCAACAACTTGATATACCCGATCCTCTGCCCCTCGGTCAAACTTATTGACAGCTTGACAAACTTTGGTTCCTCAGGTGTGCCTATGTTGCATTCAACTATGTCATCATCATCACCTGAAACCTTACCCTTTATTGCCACATCATTCCCGTCAAACAATCTTTCTAACGGGATCAGTCCTCTCGAAATGTGATTGCCTGGTAGCTGAATGATCTGGTGATCGACAATCCTATTCAAAAATTCCTCAGGGTGATGGTCGTCTTCCTCTTCAGGATCCTCATCTATGCACATTGTGGAAAAGTCATCAATTGACTGGAAAAATTTCTCAATTTCTTGATCATCTTCAAACACCCTCCAATGTTTGACATTGTCTGGTATAGAAGGTCTGTATTTTATTTCCACATCGGACCTGGCAGTGGGCAGCGTAGGAAATTCAAGCACACTAGCTATGAAAGCCAAAAAGTCGGCCGAGGCATTTTCCTCCCTTGGAATGTAGGAAATGTTAAAGGCCAGGAAGGAATCCTCAACAAGATCCCATACCTCGTTCCTGTAATTCATGAGTCGAGGATGCTTAGTCTGATAAACATTTTTTACCTGCTAGACAATCAGCTCTGCATCACCAAACATAGCCATCTCCTTGATTTCCATTTCTTTTGCAGCTCTTAATCCCAGAACCAGAGCTTCATACTCTGCCACGTTATTGGTGACCTCGAATTCTAGCCTGTATGACAGGGAGATGGTCTCATGACAAGGTGATATAAATATCACTCCGGCACTAGCACCTATACTGGAGGAAGCTCCATCAAAGAACATCTTCCAAATAGAGGAAGTTGGAGGGGAGGTCTCCTGATTGAGGATGGGCTGATTTCTGATCTGCAAAGAAACTTCAGGGGTATGGGTGAGCTATAGCAAACTGGAGCCTAAATCGATGTCCAAGGCATATATGGGATGATTGGTACGGTTGGCCTCGTCACTGACAATGTAGGCTAGATGGGCTTCTCTGTATAATCTTCTATGTTCCCCCCCAAAGACCGGAATGGTGGCATATGTGAGGTCCATCTGCAAGGTTCCCCCCAGTCTCTTTATCCAGGATCTTGACAAAAGCATGCCGAACTTAGGGGGGACATTGGCTACCATAATATCCATGACCATACTCTTCATGGGCAGCTAAAACAAAGAAACTGCTAGGTCCTTAATTACTCCCAAACATTGAACCCTCCTTGAGTCAAATGAATAGAGGTCATGATAGGCTCGGGTGACTTCCAGTCCTAATTCTTCTATGACAGCTTTGGGCATGAGGTTGTGGGAGGCCCCTGAGTCCATAAGGTAGTTATGCAGTACCTTGTCATGTATGTTCAGGGAGGTGTAGAAGGGAGGGGATGAATCATCTTTGTCTTCTACCATGGGACCTAGGACAACTGCAGGCCTTTCATCCTGGAGGTTTATGGAGTCTGTGAGGGGATATGAGGCTTCGGTCTTTAATAGCTCAGAGAAGTGTTTTTTGAATTCCCCATGCTTAATAAGCTCAGTGAGTGGCACAGGAATTCTTACTTTTTGAACTTCATGTTAAAAATTGAAAGAAGACATAGGCTTTGGGATTTCTCTAATTTCAGGAACATGATTATGGACAATGGGGGAGAGGGGTTGAGCCTTCTTACCTATGTCTGCTACTTCATCAGCATGTTTCTCAGTTCTGGTGGATGGCTCAGGAACATCAGGTGTTGCTGCTCTTTTGTCGGACCTCAGATTGTATCTGCTTCGACCACCACTAGCTTTGTCTCCCTTGCTCAATTCATTCAGTTGACCATCCATGAGAGACTCTTCATATGATGATTGGGTTAGATGAGGGAACGGGGGAGTGACTTCTACACTGTGGATTTTAGGCTCAGGCTCATCTGCTTCTCCTTCTTCTTCATCAGCCACAAAATTGTTCTGGAATTGGTCATCTCTGTCTCTTTCCTTCTCTCTGTGCATAGCTGGAGGAGTGAAATTATTTTTTCTTATAAAACATCCTCTATTCTCAGTGGTCTGAGGGCCCTTATACATTTGTTTCCTCTCCACCTTCAATCTCTCCACCTCTTCTTTGAGGAGGTTCATAACTCGGGTAAGCTCATTTACTTGAGAGTGAGGTAGTGATGTGCCGGAGGTTGAGGCTTCCGACTTGTCCTTTCTTTTGTCTGTGTCGGCCTAGCTTCTCAGTCTGTTAGCTGCCAGTACATTGAATTCCACCTCTATAGCTGCATATTGCATCTGAGCCAAAGAGGTGGCTCTTCTTTCCCTTAACACGAGACAGAAATCAGGGTCAAATGCGCCAGCATAGGAAATCTTAGCAGAGGCCTCTGAGGGATTAATCTCTGCAGGAATCTTGTTATACATCTTATTAAATCTTTTGGAGAAGTCTGAGACAGACTCTCCTTGCATCTTCCTCAGAGACCCAAACTCTGTCATATAATACATATAATCTTTTCTGTCTCCCCACTGCCTCAGGAAAACATTATCCAAGGCTTCAATGCCAGAAATAGATCCAGGGGCCAGTCCCTGGAACCATTTCCTCACCTCCCCATCAAGGCTCCAGACAAAGAATCTCATCCAGACATCTTCACTCTCGATATTCAATTTGTCTGCATAGCTGTAAAAGGCAGCTAGGTGTTCTTCGGCAGTTACATCTCCCTCCCCACTGAACTTGGGCATGTATTTCAAATAGTCTCCAGCAGGGAAAGGGTTCAGAGGCTGGGGTAAAATCAAAGGAGAATATTTGGCAACAACTATGGCATCCATTATGTTTGGAGGAGGATTAACACCAGCCATAGGGATATTAGGAAGGGGAGAACTTGGAGGAGAAGGAGTGTGAGTGGGACATGTCGGAACAGATATTCTTGGAGGAGACAATCGAGAAAACAGAGAGAAAGCTAAAGGACCTGAGTGTGTAGACACTTCTCTCTGTGCAGCAGCAGCAACAAAAGGAGGGGCGGTGAAATCTTTAGAATTTGGAGGTCTGTGATAAGGAAAGACCTCCAGGGAGGAGGGAGTGACAAGGATTTCTCTTTCTGGTACCCGACCAGGAGGAGAAAACTCAACAGGAACACTCCCAAATTTTAGAGAATGGGGGACCTTGAAAGAAGGGCGACTAGGAAGCTGCGAATAAGAAAATGGAGTTTTCACAGAAGGGGAGGGTGTATTACCTATTTCAGTGACAGAAACTTCTTTTGCAGATCTCTTTCCCTTTCTTCACGCTGCTTCCGCGTCAGCTTTTGGTGTAGCTAAAGGCAAGTGTGGGTTAGACCTCATGTGCCTGCCTCTCGAAGCCACAGTTGATAGTGCGGGTTCTCTTCAGCAAAGTCGTCACAATGGAGTCACCAGGTGCACAACATCAATCTTCAAGTTTTGATATCTGATGCACCTTCAGAATCAGTTAATCTTTGTCGTTCAATCTTGGGGAAAATATTCAACTTCGTCCCCGGCAACGGTGCCAGAAATGTTGGCGACGGAAGTCACTCCTGGACTGCTAGCAGGAGTAGAGCCCGACGCCCATCAGTTAATGTCATGATTTGTTTTGAGGGGGTGATCGAATGGAGGAAAACTCGAGGAGATATCACTCTAACTTAGGGACTGAGTCTAGTACATATGGTGACAAAGGAGGTCTTGATCCAACTTCAGCCAGTGGGTTGATAAAGGGTGAGCAGGTGGAAGACTTGGTGAGAAAAATGGGCAAATAGCTTTGGGCAACGGGCTTATGGCTATTTGCAGAAGAAAGACACTGAGCAAGATCCTCTTAGATTCAGGGTCTCAAGAAGCTGAGTAGGACTCAACTGGATCCTCCAATTCCAAGTCACTTAGTGATGAAACAAATCACAAGAACTGGTTAGACATATAATAACTGCTACATTGATCCTACCAACATCATCCTATAACAAATATAGCTCGACTGGATCCTCCAATTCCGAGCAATTCTAACACAGTGGAACAAATATGTAAAAGAGACTGGCATTCATCAGGCAAGAAGTCTCAAGAGTGCATACATAACCAGAGTATCAGTTCTTCATTAAAGATTTACAACCGGGAGCTAAGCTCAACCATCGATGGATACAAAAATGGTGAAAACGCCTACATATACTCAAACTAACAACAGCAACAAAATTGAGACGTAGCATTGAAAGCTTTGCGTATGCATGGCTTCTGACAACACGAAGCTGCAATCTTTGAATGGTCGTGTAACCTATGGCAGACGCAATCAATCCCCTGACAGTTTATTCGACGAATCGACGTGTCTTTAATTCAATGCAGGACTTCCCATTATGGCGGAGATGATGTCTAACCACCACCAACCACTTCAATAACTGCTTCTTGGGATTGAATATGACCTGGCCAACTCAGCATTTTGGGATATGGAAGACTTCTCGTGCTACCACCTGGAATAACTGATGGGTTTGAAGGACGAGTATGGAGGCCAACACGGGAAGTGAGGTATAGCTACGGAATGATGGGGCCCCAATCGCAAGGACAAAGAAAAGGACGATGAGAGGTGGCGGGGGGGATAACATAAGTCATTAGGGATATAGGCAGAGACAGCGGGAGAATAGACGTGGCAAGTTTAATGCAATGAATGACTGACATGGAGGGAAAAGGATACATGGCGAGTGATCAATGGATGATGAGACAAGGGAAAGGCCATCTGGAAGTGTGAGAGAGGGGTGAACGGTGACACATGGCGGCAAGGGAAAGGTGGACAGGGAGATGTCATGACCAAAACATGGCCAACACGGGTTAACGTCAGGGCGGCTCAGAAGGTCGGGGCCGCGCTTGAGCTGTTGATCCGGGCTGCTCGATCGTGGCCGTCGGAAAACTGCACCCATGATTCCAGACCCCCCCCTTCGCTTAAAGGTAGAAAGGCGGGGGGGGGTTCGGAATTTCTTTCATCGTCGTTGATCCGGGTGCGCTAAACTTAGCCGTCGGAGAGGTGCGCCCCCGATTCCGGACCCCCCCCCCCTGCTTAAAGCTCAAAAGGCAAGGGGGGTCCGTAATTTGCTATCCGTCGTCGATCTAGGTGCGCAAAATCCATCCATCCAAAATTGACCCATGTTTAATGCAGATGCGCTTGCGCCCAAAACTTAGGATAAGTGGGTTTTGACCCACTCTTTTGCAATTCAACCCCTTAGCAAGAAATATCGCTAACACATTCAAAATAGAGTAATGATCAGAAACAACACTGATAAAACCCCCTACGAGCTATGGAAAGGAAGACCAGCAAATGTGGAGCACTTCAGAGTTTTTTGCTACATCAAAAGAGAAGATGGCAGAATGGAAAAGTTTGACTCTCATGTGGACAAAGGAATACTTGTTGGTTACTCAAGTACAAGGAAAGCATACAAGTGTTACAATCTAAGATTAAACAAAGTTGTGGAAAGCATCAACGTAACAATTGATGAAACAGGCAGACCAAAATCAAAGGAAGAAGAAAACAAATCAATGAAACAACTTTTTGGAGAAGAACATGAAAAAGAAGAAGAAGAGGAAGATGAAGATGAAGATGAAGAGAATCCGACAGAAGTAGAAGAGAAAGTTTAGCAAGTATCTCCAAAGACACCTAGAAAACAAGTATAGAAGAATCATCCTTCAGATCAGATTATTGGAAACAAAGATGCAGGAGTTGAGACTAGAAGAAAAATCCGTTCACCAGAACAAACACACCTAACACTCTTATCTACAATTGAACCAAACTATTTTGAAGAAGCCAGCAGGGATGAATTTTGGAATAAGTCCATGGATGAAGAATTGGATCAAATAGAGAAAAATGACACTTGGGAATTGGTTCCAATACCAAAGAATAAGAATGTGATCGACAAAAAATGGGTTTTCAGGAAATAAATTGAATGAAGATGGACAGGTTACAAGGAACAAAGCTAGATTGGTATGTAAAGGATATGCACAAATTGAAGGAATCGACTTTGAAGAGACATTTTCCCCAGTTGCCAGAATGAAAACAATATGTTTTCTTTTAGCCTATGCATGCTCCAAAAATGTTAAAGTATATCATATCGATGTAAAATCATCTTTTCTGAATAGGGAACTTGAAGAAGAAGTCTACATTGAACAACTAGAAGGATTTCAGTTATCAGAGAACACAAATTATGTGTGTAAATTAAAGAAGGCCTTGTATGGTCTAAAACAGGATCCTAGAGCATGGTACTCCAGACTGGATAAGTATCTATAGAAGGTAGGGTTCAAAAAAGGAATTGCAGACAACAACCTCTACATCAAGGTAAGTCAAGGTAATATTTTATTAATTGAAGTTTATGTTGATGATATTATTTTTGGTAGTGATGATGATAGGTTAATCTAGAAATTTGCAAAAGACATGCATAATGAATTTGAAATGTCATTACTTGGACAACTATCCTTATTTATGGGACTTCAGATATGTCAAAACAACCAAGGAATTTTTATTTCTCAAACCAAGTATATCATAGAAATGATAAAGAGGTTCGGAATGGAAGATTGCAAACTAGTTATCACTCCCATGCAAACCAGCTGTAAGTTGAGCAAAGATGATGATTCAATGTCTACAGATCAGAGGCAATATAGGTCAATGATTGGAAGCCTACTATATGTGACAACATCTAGACCAGATGTCATGCTGGCATTTGGACAGGTGGCATGATTTCAAGCAGCACCAAAGGAATCACATGTATTAGTAGTAAAGAGGATCTTTAGATATCTCAAAGGAACATAAGAGTTTGGATTATGGTATCCAAAAGGAAAAGATCTATCACTTATTTCCTACAAAGATGCAGATTGGGCAGGTTGTATTGATGACCTATGAAGCACCAGTGGAGCAGAGTTCTACTTAGGTGAGTGTTTGGTATCATGGCTAAGCAAGAAACAATCATCGGTATCTCTATCTACAGTCGAGGCAGAGTATATTACAGTAGCAACATGTTGTACACGGGTTCTTTGGATGAAACAAACTTTGATAGATATACAGATTGAGTATGATGAGACTAATCCAATATATTGTGATAATACAAGTGCCATCAATATCTCAAAAAAACCTGGTGATGCACTCCAAGACAAAGCACATTCCAATCAAGTATCACTTTCCATGGGAACAGGTTGCAGAAAAGAACATCATAGTTAAGTATGTGGGTACAAAAGAACAAGTGGCATACATCTTTACAAAACCACTTCCACGGGAAGCCTTTGAATATCTTAGCCAAAGACTTGGAGTTATTTCTACTCCAAAAATGAATTCTTTTTGAATGTTTTTTGTTAAGAACGAAACATCAATATAGCATGGAAAAACCTCAGGAAAAGTACTCAACGCCTTGAAACAGAGATAATTTTAGATAATAAGCCTCTTCGAGGGGGAAACCTCCTTTTACCCCACTTAAATGTTCAAGTACAAGATGATTCAAAATGAA
>ML821807.1:106429-119593 GCA_009831015.1 Picea engelmannii | reverse complement strand
CGCGTTGGCTGGGGCCGTGGATGTTTCCCCGTAGGGGTTTTACCACGTGAAAACATCGGTGTGTTGATCTTTGATCTGGTTATGTGAGTGGTTACTGAAGGTGTTCGTCCTCTGTTGGAATACCTGTGTTGTCGAACACAGATTACCCAAAAAGTGGTTAAATTAGTGTATGTAGACACCAAAGAACATATTGCAGGCATATTCACAAAACCTTTTCCCATGAGTACTTTTGAAAATATTCGACAGAAATTAGGAGTAATTCAAAAACCTCATTAAAAACAATAAAAAATGTATCAGAAGGGGCACATGGTCAGGAGGAGCATTGCCACAAGGGGAGCGAAGAAAGATCCCCTCAACCATTGTTGTCAAAGGGGGAGGAAATTGGTAAGCAACAGAAATAAAAAAGAAAAAGGTTGCCACCAATGCCAGAGGGGGAGAATGTTGGACACAATGGCACAATATTGTCATTGATGTCAAATAGGGTGTAGAAGAACATTAATCAAATCTCAGAAGGAAAATCACATTGCAGAAATGCTATCGGGATTGAAATCTCCATAGTAAAACTCCAAAAGAATCGAGGAGGAATTATATCCACTGATGTAATTTTCAGGACAAACCATGACCGTCAAATTGAGGGTAAGTCAGGGAAGAATTAAATCTCAACCAATATATCTAAAGCAGGAGCTTCAGAAGGTTTCCTAGCCGTTAAGATCAAGGAGGAACTTCAGATTAATTCTCAACCATTCGATCGAGTAAAGTGGAAGGGTAGGATAAGTAAGGCCAAAGGCCCGAGATCTCGAATAGTTGAAGTCCCAAAGGCCAAAATGAATCTGGACCATTGATATAGAACTGATCATAGTGATTGGATGAATCCAAGTGGAAGGATAGCATAAGCACTTCCATGTTGACCACTTCAGCGTTGACCAACTCCGGTGGAAATTGGAGCAACAATTACCTAGACCTTCGAAGCCCTGAAGTCCCGAAGTCATGAACTTTCATCAACCGTCGGATCTCAGTAAGGGTAGATCAACGACGGGGAGCCATTGTGGGATCAAATGGTTGATTTAATTATCACACAATTTTTGGTTCTGCAATCCACAGAGACCGTCGATCATCACCTACAAATAGATCAACAGTTAGCATCAATCCCACTATCAACGAGCAGTTTCTATTGTGGAATTTGGGAAAGGATTTAAATATTGTCTTATTTGAGACTCCGCAATCCTTCCTAGTCATCCATCTTCACGATCGATTCAATCACGACCGTCGAATTAGACTGTCGATTAACACTCAAGGAGTTGAGTCGATGTCATAGCTCGCATTCATACGAAGGGAGGACATGTGACAAATCAGGAGATCCAGATCAGCAAGACCATGTCAGCAAGGACACGTGGCACAATCAGATGGTAAAAAATGTCAAGGTCCAGTTGGCACTTTAGTTATACGTAAGTCACGAATCTAGGTGACATGTGGCAGTCACTCAGCTAGTGCCACAACAAAAGTGACGTCAGCAAGCCACGTCACTCTAGGAGTATGCCCTTTGGGGATATCCAGTTTCTCCTACCAGCAACTACCCGAAGCATCGAACGCCGAAGTTAATGTTGGTCATTGATCTAAGATCCTTTAGGTTCTCACATGACCGTTAGATCAAACATAGTGGAAGGATAGAGTAAGCATGAGACGCTAACCAACAACAGGCAGTCATCGTAGTATTATGACTTATTTTGTAGGTAAACACTATGAAGGGAGTGAACTACCTCGGAGTTCTAGTAAACCGAAGTCCCGGAGAGATGAAGCTACGAAATAAGATCTGACCATCTATCGATAAGGAAGATTCAAGGTCGAGATCCTAAAAGTGCACAATGAGAAGGCCATTAACAACACGTCTTTTTTAGGTTTCACAGACCGTCCACTTAACCACATATTAAGACCGAATCATTTGATCTACGAGTAAATAGATAATATGTACTTCGGTGAAATTTTCTCTGGAGGAATTGGAAAGTTGTAAGAGTCGAAGTCCCGAAACTCTGAATTCTTGAAGTAAAAGAGAATCATCCACTCAACTGTAGATTAATTCAAGGTCATTGATTTGTTTGAAACCTTGCGACAAGCTAGGATCGTCCATCTAACGAAAGAATGAATATCGATCATCTGATCTACTTTGGTGAAATGTACTCTGTAAGGTTGAAAGATTGCAGAGGTTGGAAGTCCCGAAGGATGAAGTTCTAAAGTAAATAATGGTCTTCCATATCAATCTTTGATTAAGTCATAATCATTGGATTAAGCAGTGTAAGGATCAAAGCTAGACCATTGATTTGGTTCTGGGAATCATGCTAACCATTGGATCAATCCTTGTGAGATGAAAACACTTCGGGAAGATCAAACTTCAGAAGACTGGATGATTCTAAGAGAGAACTTTCTGGAAGGCCAAAGTCTGGAGGACCAGGTTCCATCCCCTAGTGACGGGTTGCAAACACAAAAGTCATGAGGCGCTAGGAACATCACCTAAATTAATAATCCTATGGTTTTGCGCATATGATCACATGTAAATGGTTTTAAGGAAGTGCCTCTGTAGAATTAGATTTATGCAATATTTACAGAGACATGGGATCGAGTTAAAAACTAAATCGATCCATATCAGTGATCGATTTATGAAAATCATCTCACTAATTTGAAAATCCTTCATGATAATGTTTGAATAATAATGAAAGAATAGCAAGCATGATTATTCTTAATCTAAATGAAGAGGTGTGATGGTCCAAACAAAGGGACACAATGCTTCATAGCTCACACCAGTTGAGAGACTATAAAGGCAAGGAAGAATGGTGAAGAATAAGTGTCTCTGCAGTCCAAATAAGAAGATCAAAATAGAATCAGAGTCCAAGAAGAGGAACTGATGATTCTTATGAAGTGAGGGTGGAAGGAAGGAGCACGGAAGGATTCATATCCTTTACTAAATTTAAGGGAGTTGGTGCTTCCTAGGGTTGGTGCCCTAAGACAAGGGAGTTGGTGCTTCCTAGGGTCAATGCTCTGAAGGAGTGGATTTGTGTCTCCTAGAGTTGGTTCTCTAAAAAGGATTGGTTTCCTTCACTATTCTTTATAAAAACCTTGTAATTCCTATTAATTATATTTATATAATTGATTTTACATACAACTCCATTGTTGATCTATTGTGGTAATTAACAAAATATAAAAGTAATTTCTAATTGTTGAAAAGGGGTAATATTGATTCAACCCCCCCCCCCTCTCAGTATTCCAACAATATGTCTGAGTGTTTCTTACAATCAAGGTTAAAAGGAGGATGAAATGATGGGTTAGAGGAAGAAAACAATAAACATGCAAGGCACTGTTGAGAATGAATCATGTAGTTTATGGAAAAGGAATAACGTGTTGAGAAATTAAGAATTTAACAACTCTAACAGATGTATACAAATCTATAAAACATGCTTCAAACAATTAACATCTTCATACACTCAAATACATGGAGGTACCCTCTGAATATCATTTAAATGCACAAAGAAATGACAATAAATGGTCATGCATTTAGAGGAAATCACTTCTATGTCATAATAAAACATCATACAGTAACATTGAATATGAAGAATGACCTATTGTCTAATATTTTATTAATCATATCTGATACAAGAAAGAAAAAATGGGACGAAACGCTTTGTAGGAACACAAACACTATAAGGAAGGAATTACATAATAAACTTAAATGTAGGGGATGAATCTCTAGTTTCCTACGACATTTATCAACTGAATGTGCTCAGGTATCTTTGTTTTTGAACAACTCTGGTTACAAGAAACTCTTTGACTCCCCAAAGTGTTGACCTTAATAATGGGTGCCTTAATTATCTTTTATTCCTCTTCTTGAAACCATTTCCATCTTCTTGAATATTCTTATAGCTTCTTGATTCTTGAGTGGATTTCCTCCTGGTAAAACTACATGAATTATGTTTACTTTCTCAAATCAGTTATGCTGAGATCGTGGGGAAGTTGGACATCTGTTATCCAAAATGCATGTCACACCCTACTCTTTATAAATCCCCAT
This sequence comes from Picea engelmannii, assembly GCA_009831015.1. Lineage (NCBI taxonomy): Eukaryota > Viridiplantae > Streptophyta > Pinopsida > Pinales > Pinaceae > Picea > Picea engelmannii. The sequence continues at coordinate 115,539 of ML821807.1, read as the reverse complement.
AATCATTTCTTTTGTTGCTAGGTGTTCGAAATCAATGTCTACACAGGCGCAAAACTCAGCAATCATTGGATCTATCTCAGCGATCGATTACAATAGCTGATATGTGGGTTGATGAGCCTGATATGCCTTGACATATAAAATTAAAATTGAACCGTTGATCTGGAACATGATCAGATTTGGGTCATTAATCGCCTAAATCTTCCTTTTCTTTAACGATGTCATCATCAGGGCGATTGGGGATAACTTACATTAGGGAATGTTCATCGTGTTTCACCGATGATGATGTTCACCATGATCTGCATCGTTAATATTTCATCGAAACTAGGAGATCCATTGATCTAGGCTCAACCAAAAGTGAGAAATGGCTAAGGCATCAACAAGATCATGTTGATGTCATATTGGATATGTGGTGGCTTTTCACTGTTCCACATTGATGTTGATGTGCAAGACAGGACATGACACATGGAAGATAATGGTTGACCCTGAAAGTGCCCTGCTGGCATGTCAAGCTACCATCTCTTATGAATTTTGTTGACGTCGACATCATCGTTGGCACTGTGAAAACTTGCATCAGGGATTTCTCGTTGTATCTCACCGATGATGACCTTCACCCTAATATTTTCCATTGATCTTTCACTGACGCGAGGAGAGTTGGTTATTTGGCTTGACCAAAACTAATGCATGAATAATATTACGCTGACATCCCCCTAGAAATGTGGTGGGTTTTCACGAGTCCACATTGGTGCTGATGTGGAAGATGGGTGGGACACGTGTCACCCAAATTTGACATCTTCACCTATGCATATGGTGGGTTCTACATCTCCACATGGAAACTGTTGATTGGCCTGACAGGTGCCCTTCATGCATACTACATGTAATGTTGAGTTGGCGCACCGGGGTCATGGATCAAATCTAGGTCATTGATCTCTCAAGGCACGGTTGATGGTGCGATGAAATCTGGATTTCCCATCAGAGGTGAATTGACTTATATTTGGGCCATTGATCAGAGGTGCCCCATTCAGAGTGTTAAAGGATCAGGTTCAAACGGGACTCTGACAAGATAAATGTGAAGACAAACCTCAACCATCAATATGATGTTGTCATGAGAAATCTGACGATGCATGAGAGTCGTTGATCTGGCTCGACCAAGAACCCAAAATCAACTAAGGAAAAGATCATTATGTTTATGTCATTGTGACACGTGGAAAATTTTCATTGGTCCACTCTGTCACTAAGGTGGTAGGAAGGCATGACACGTGTCACCCACTTTTGATATTTTGGCCTATGCATTTGGTGGATTCCACTTGTCCATGTGGCATTCTCTTATTGGATTTGACATTGCTTTGTTGGTGTGCTGACATGACCCCTAGACAAGAGGCATTAATACTCGAGAGCAGATCTAGACCATCAATTGATGGGCACGCTTACTTAAATTTGGGTCATTGATCGTAGTTACCCCATCAGAGTGATTAAGAGTGAGTTCCCGAGAGGGACTCCAACAAGGAGATCATCTTGATTGTTTATTGGAGGAATAATATATCAAACGACAGTCGTTGATCTCACTATGGTTGAAGGAAAAACTCGACTAAGGCATGAACATTATCATGATGATGCCAGCCTAGAAAAGTGGTGGCTTTCTATTGGCCAGCAATGACACTAACATGGTAGGAATAAGTGATACATGTCATCCATTTTCAATATTTTGACCTGTATATCTGGAGAGTTCCACGTGTCCATGTGGCATCTCTAGATTGGCTTAGAAGGTGCCCTGATGGCAGTGAATTTGTGCATACGTCACCCAGGACATGCGTCCATTTATCATTACTTCTATAGGAGAGGAAACACGATATATTTTTGGTCTTTGATCTCGTTCCCCTTTACCAAATCTGGACCATTGATCTCTCAGGGTCCAAAAAATTGTCAGCGCCTGAATTTTAGGCTGAGGTCTTGTGATAATATCCCTAGATGTCACTTATGTCCTTTCAGGGCGTGATAAGCCTCATTTGGCCTTCGATAAGCACCAAAGGAATTAATTTTTTCCTTATGCGCACAAGGGCGTGGATTTTCTTGTTGTTTCTTCATTCTACCTTACAAAGATTTGACTCTTGGTTGTTCAGAGGCTCTGGAAGCTCGAATTTATACTACTAACTCATCTAATCTCAGAATTATAACTTCAACCATCCTTCATTTAACTGCAAGAACAAATGCAATACTAAAAATCCTAAAAGTTGAATTAGAAGAGGCAAGAAGGGTGGAAGAAGTGGTGAGAATTCAGCTGATGGAAAAGGAAGAAAATTGCGAGAAGCTAGAAGCTGAAATTGTTTCCTTAAGAAAGGATTTGGAAAAGTCAATTACTCAGTTGAATAGAAGCTTGAAGTTTGAAAAAAGTACTGAAATATTAGATGATATCATCAATTTTCAAAGGTATCCATTCATTAAGACTAGTCTTGGATATGATGTTGTTGTTTCCTATCTACCTACACCTAGCCTTACTACAACCATGAAAGTTTTATTTGTTGCAAGAGAAGTTCAAACTGGTTTTCTAGAAGCACAACATATTGTTGATTGTGTCGAACAAATTGATGAGATGCATGCTCTTCACATGCCAACATTTGAGCATGGTGTTACAAATGACATTGTTGTTGATATGTTGGGTTGTTCTACTCCTATAAGTGAACTTGACCCTGAGCCTACTTCCTTTGATCATCCAAAAAAAAAAAAATCCCTATCATCTTCCTCACCATAAAATTCGAAGGAATGGAAATCATGTTTTCATATCTTTGTAAAAGATACATGAAAGACATAATTGTGGACCAGTGCAAACTACAAGGATCGATTTTGGTTGGATTGGTGGATGGTTGTGGAATCATTTGACCAGATGTTTGATGAATTCATATCATTGTGTATCATTAGTTGTATAGTCATGCAATGTCCCTCTTACTTACTGATGATTTCCTTGGAAGTGGTCGATCAAGGATCGACCTGACATGATAGTTGACTAGAGTTTCGACTGAGTATTTGTCAACTATGTTTCAACTAAGTTGTCCATCGATTAGAATTTTCAACAAGAACTATTGTCGCTACTTATTTATCCCTCAAGGGGGTGAATACTTTAAGTAATTGATATGTGAACCCATCTAGTGTCTTATTGTTGACTTGACTATTTCTTATTGAATCAACTTGGATTTGTTGAGACCAACCCAACCATGTTCGAGTGTTGTTGGAGATGTACTACTGCTTATGTTGGATATAAAGAATGTTTGGATTGATAGAAACTAATTATATTGTGTTGTTGGTGAAAGTGTTCATACTTCTTCAGGAGTGTTGTTGTATCATGTTCGAGCAGTTTTTGCAGTTAGAACAAAATTAAAGGGGGGAGGCCATGTGCTATGTAATTTTTCTTAAGATAAAATTAAAGAAATTCAAAATGGAAGATTGTACACCAATCATCACACCTATGGTCACAGGTTGTAAATTGAGCAAAAATTATGAATCTCCGGAAAAAAAAATCAAACATTGTATAGGTCATTGATTGGAAGCCTACTATATGTGACGACATCAAGGCTAGACATTATGAAAGCAGTAGGATTGGTTGCATGATTTCAAGCCGCACCAAAAGAAATTCATGTACAAGTAGTAAAAAGGATATTCAAATATCTAAAGGGCACCTTGGACTTCGGCTTATGGTGTTCAAGAGGTGAATATTTTACTCTAACAACATTTATAGATGCAGATTGGGTAGGCAGTGTTGATGACAGAAAAAGTACAAGTGGAGGATGTTATATTTTGGGCAGCATGCATACAATTTTCATTTAGTATTATGGACATTCCTTCTTTATACCTTGAAGGAATTTTTACAATTGGGAATAAAATTTGATGACAGCTCTACAGATTGTTTCAAGAAAACCTCAGATGCCTTTGTGAGCAGTGTATGGAACTTTGGGAGTTGGCATGGTTTGAGGTATGTACTATGAAAAATAAAAGACAAGTCCACATAGATATTCTATAAATTGTCACTAGCATTGACCATGTTTAAGAAAGTGTTTTTGAAGGCCAACTGGATGGTGGTTTGATGACATTCAAGCACTACTAAACCACAAGCAATCCTATCAGTTGTGAGTAGCTAATAGTAATGTGATAGTGAAACGTCTAGTAAGTCTTTGGCAGATTTTTTAATAAGTAGCAAAAGGAGTAGTTCATGAGAGTGACGGTAAAACATAGAAGAATCATAAATTATGACAAGAAAATATAGTACATCTGTAGGGGGAGGTACTTCAAAAAACTACAAGAGAAAGCACAGTCTAAGGGGGAGCAACACAACAAAAGGAAATATGCAAAAAAAGACGAAGCATATTCCCATCAAGTACCACTTCCTAAGAGAATAGGTAGCCAAACTAACTGTCAAGTTGGAATACATTGCTACCAAAGAGAAAATTGCAGATATTTTTACCAAACCCCTTCCCAGAGAAACATTTTCATATCTCAGATAGAAGCTAGGAGTGATATCCCTCTCATCTCGTCAGTAAAGAAGCACAACTTAGGGGGAACATGCATTTTCCATTGATGTCAAAGGGGGGGGGATTACAGACATGGGGAGAGTTGTAGACAGGGGGAGGAGAATTATAAATAGGGGGAGAGTTGCAGACAAGGGAGAATTCTTTCTATTTCTGAAGGATTACGTGTTTTTGAGTACAGGGTTGCCATCAATGACAAAGGGGGAGATTGTTTAATAAATTATTGTCATTGATGTCAATGGTAAGTAAGTATTCACATATAAATATTTAAATGAAATGTGACCTTAATAAATAAAAAAGTGGAAGTGGATTAGAAATGAAGTTACGTAAAAGTGGGGTAAACATGAAAGTGGATTAAAAAAGCTAAAAGTGGAAGTGGAATAAAAGTGCACCTGGTATTTGCACACAGTTTTAAAACCCATGGTGGTATTTTACACATGGTATGTTGAAAAATAAATTAAAAAATAAAAAAGGGGAAATTAATTATTTATTTAATAAAAGTCATGTATTTTCAAATGAACACGACTTTTCATATAGATCTAATGGTAAATAATAAAAGGAGAAGAGGGTTGTGAGAAAATAAAGTGTGTGGGTGAAAATGTAATAGTCTTATGCATATCATTTGAGGAGTGGTGATTGAATATCATTCAAGGAACGACGATTAAATATTAGCGAAGATCATATATGGTGTTCTATCAAATAGATCTGACGTTCTAGAAAGAAAAACTTGCAAAGGAAGATCTAAGGAATTAGTAGAAGAAGAAGAAAGAAGATCTGGTGAAGGAAGAGTTAAATCAGAAATAGCGAGTGTGGAGAATATCTGGCAAAAGAATAAGTGACGAGTGCAAAGCAGATCTAGCGAAAGCAGAAGTAACAAGCGTAGAGCATATTTGGTGAAGACAAAAGAATTAAGAAGACCAGTGAAGGAAATGCATATGAAGAACCTATAAACTTGTAAGTATGTTGGTACCTACAAAACAAACAGTTGTTGGTATTGGTGTATCTAGTAGGTCGGTGCCTACAAATAGCAGAGGGGATTGGTGTCTCTAGTAGGTAAGTTCCTACAAACAATGGAGGGGATTGGTGTATCGTATAGGTTGGTTCCTACAAACAACAGAGGGGATCGGTGTCTCTTGTAGGTCGGTGCCTACAAATAGCAAAGGGGATCAATGTCTCTAGTGGATTGGTGCCTACAAACATTTGTAACCGTAGGTTGGTGCCTACAAATTCATAAAAATAGTTTTTTGCGGTTTTATCCCGAAAGGGTTTCCACGTTAAATATTGTGTTTTCTAGTTGTTACATTATGTGATTTCTTCATTATGATTTATGAATGTTAAAAATAAAAATATATCCTTATATTGATTCACCCCCCCTCTTAGTATAAGTGTGTTCTCAATAGATAGAGTCAATATAGATTAAGAGTTTCAGGCTCAGATTTGATATTTGCTAAAAATAGATGGTTTGACCCCATCCTTAGTGTATGATATTGATCATCCTCATTGTGCATATAAACATAGCTTGAGTTTGTAATAGTTAGTAGAGGGATATAGAGAAGATGGCCGAGAGGCTAGAAAAATGTAGGAGTTAGTAGGTTGGAGAAGTGAATATGTATGGGGAGATGAAGTGTGAAATTGTTATGTAACAAAGATTGGTAATGGTATTATTTTTTTAATCCTCCCCTCACTGTGTGTCTTTTCTGGTTCGATTTTTTTTTTCCATTTGGTCACGTGTGTGTGTGTGTGTGTGAATCTCTAGATAATAGGACTCTAAAACAAACTTATGCAGTTGTGGTTAAGTAAATAATTGAAGGGTTCAATAAAGTCATAGATCGAGGAAGAAAGGGAATTTGAGCAATTTGGAGGTTGAGACATGATTCATCAAGTAAGATAAATCGCTCCATAGGATTTAGGTGTGAGTATCATTGAAGGCATAGGCCTGTAAAAACCTTTGTAGATACAAGTTAGTAGAATAGTGAAATTTGAAAGATCCAAGTTCAACTAGACCGGCCTTAATCCTTTAAAAAATGTAATTTTGTTGATATTTTGGTGGTGTTAATTTCCAGTGGTATGTGTCCAATTGACATACCTTCAACCAAATCAGACTCACAATTTACATGAAGATAGTTGAATGAGTATTCTCGTTGTCCTAGTGGCCAGTTAAACTAAACCAGACTCACAATTACGTGAGAATAGTTGGATGAGTATTCATGGTGGCCGGTTAAATCGAACTAGATTCAAAATTGAATAAAAGGGAGTTAGAGGAGTATGGTTTTAGTGGCTTGGTGGTTGGTGCACTAAAGCAGTTTAGTGAAGGAATTAGAGGGTTGAGGCTAACCTAGTTACATCATTTTTGGTATCAGAGCAAGAACACTCTTTGGGAAGGAACGCCCTTGGAGAAGGATAAGATCATGAACAGATAAGATCTTGCAAGTAAACATGGTATTTTTTTTTTTTGGTTAATTCTAGAAAGAGTATTTGTTGTTTGCAAATAGCAGCAAGAGAAACTTGTGGCAACCCTACAACTAGTGAAGTTTGGAGAAGAGCAGGTTAATCTCTCAAGAGAAGGTGAGAAGATGCAGAAGCCTACAACTATTGCAGTTGAGGAGTAGAGGATGTTTAGAGGGTTCTAATGGACAGAACCATACATACCAAAAGGATAGGTTCATGGGGGTAATCTTAGTGAGGTACAATTTGTGGTGGCAGAGTGGAAAATACTTGTTACTATAGAGGCTTTGTTGCAAATAACAATGGGAAAGTGAAGCTCAAAAAGATGGAGAGGAATGTGGATAGTCCAATGAAGGTCTAAGAGGTAAGAAACCACATAGAAAATAAGAGAGATGTCAAAGAGTTTAATAGGTAGATGACTGAGATCAAGGAGAGACTTAGTGTTTTGAATAAGCTACTACAAGAGAAGATGAAAGAATACCAAAGAATTGGATGGAAGCTAAGAGTAAAGGTAAAATGACATGTTTTGCAATTGTATGAAAGGAAATTGAGGCACAAGTGGATTGTTTGGATCAAGACAGAGGAAAAACTCAAAAAAGTGGAGTATGGGAAACAATTCTTTAGAGCGGGAAAAATAGTTCACATTTGTGAACCAGAGAAAGGAGAAATTCTTGGAGAGGATGATGAGGATGATGAGGAAGATGAGAGTCTCAAGAAAATTTTGGAAAGTGTAGTCCAACACAGAGAAGAGATGTCAATGCTAGAGGCATCAAGAGAGACAAAAGAATCTCAAGGGTTTCAAACTAAAAAAAAATTAAGTGTGTGTTTGTAGGTACTGAAAAATGTGAAGATGGACAAACACAAGAATCTATCATAAAGGAGGAAGAGACAACATTTTCTCATGAAGGCAGTGAAAAAGAAGACTATATACAACCAAAGGATGCAAAATAAAAGGACAACTAGAGGTTTTAAGAGCCTCAAATTATTGTTGTACATAGCATGAGTCAACATGTTATAGAAGAGAAGGAAGTGTAGTTTCTAGCAAAGAGGAAATTGAAGGTAAATGGGAATGAAGGATTGCCATAACAATTAACAGGACTGAATTGGCCCATGAAGAAATCCAAGAAGAAGGAGTTGAAGGACAACCCTCAGATGTAGTACCAACATATTTTGAAGGAGAGTTAAGGTTGTTGGAAGAGTGGCTAGAAAATCCCAAGCATGATGAAGGAATCCAAATCAGTCCCAAGCAAAATCCAAGAATGCCCAACAATAGTATTATAATTGAGGAGTTTGAGAAGGTTTCCTACAAAACCATGTATATGTTGTAGGATGAGAGAAATATCATGTTGGTGAATGGATCTCCAGTGAGGAATGTTGAAAACTTTTAAGGAGAAAAGGACCTAGAGAAATTCATGAGATTTGAAGATAGAGAAGGAGAAGGCGAAAAAATGAAAGAAGGTTATATATGAAAGGAGAGTTAAACAAAAGGACAAAGGAAATGTGAAGTTTTCAAAATTATAACAACATATGATATATTATGAACCAGATGAAGGTATGGTGGTTCTTATAAAAGTTAAATATCATATTGAAGGAGTTTTTGAAGGCCATTAGTTCAAGCATGAAGATAATTTGGAACAAGATGAAGAAGATCTAAGATGGACTAGGCAACATGAATTTTTATTTTCAGTATATTATGATAGTGATGATTATGCAGCTATGGATCTTGAAGACCAAGAATACCATCTTAAGGATGAGATGAAAATAAGAATAAAGTTATGGAGAAATGAATATTTTCAAGATTTTCTAAAGTATGACAACAAAGCTTAAGAATAATGGCCAAGAAGCAAAATTTGATTGATCATAATTATATGAGCATAAATTTGAAAAATAATTTACAAGTGTGTGGATTTAGTAGTCAACTCAAAGGTATGGAATACTTGTTGCATGATTTCTTATTTGAAAAGCAATTAGTAGCATATGAGGCTGAAAGAATTTATGAACAACATTTGTTTGAGATAATTGGAAAATTAATGAATTGTGAGAGGAAATTGCATTCATGTGTTGTATAGTTGCATGAAGAGAAGCATAATGAAGAAGGAAGAGTTTTAACAACTCTCCAATATCTGAAGTTTTTTTATAGCAATGTCAAAT
>ML821807.1:81816-106329 GCA_009831015.1 Picea engelmannii | reverse complement strand
GACTTTTCATATAGATCTAATGGTAAATAATAAAAGGAGAAGAGGGTTGTGAGAAAATAAAGTGTGTGGGTGAAAATGTAATAGTCTTATGCATATCATTTGAGGAGTGGTGATTGAATATCATTCAAGGAACGACGATTAAATATTAGCGAAGATCATATATGGTGTTCTATCAAATAGATCTGACGTTCTAGAAAGAAAAACTTGCAAAGGAAGATCTAAGGAATTAGTAGAAGAAGAAGAAAGAAGATCTGGTGAAGGAAGAGTTAAATCAGAAATAGCGAGTGTGGAGAATATCTGGCAAAAGAATAAGTGACGAGTGCAAAGCAGATCTAGCGAAAGCAGAAGTAACAAGCGTAGAGCATATTTGGTGAAGACAAAAGAATTAAGAAGACCAGTGAAGGAAATGCATATGAAGAACCTATAAACTTGTAAGTATGTTGGTACCTACAAAACAAACAGTTGTTGGTATTGGTGTATCTAGTAGGTCGGTGCCTACAAATAGCAGAGGGGATTGGTGTCTCTAGTAGGTAAGTTCCTACAAACAATGGAGGGGATTGGTGTATCGTATAGGTTGGTTCCTACAAACAACAGAGGGGATCGGTGTCTCTTGTAGGTCGGTGCCTACAAATAGCAAAGGGGATCAATGTCTCTAGTGGATTGGTGCCTACAAACATTTGTAACCGTAGGTTGGTGCCTACAAATTCATAAAAATAGTTTTTTGCGGTTTTATCCCGAAAGGGTTTCCACGTTAAATATTGTGTTTTCTAGTTGTTACATTATGTGATTTCTTCATTATGATTTATGAATGTTAAAAATAAAAATATATCCTTATATTGATTCACCCCCCCTCTTAGTATAAGTGTGTTCTCAATAGATAGAGTCAATATAGATTAAGAGTTTCAGGCTCAGATTTGATATTTGCTAAAAATAGATGGTTTGACCCCATCCTTAGTGTATGATATTGATCATCCTCATTGTGCATATAAACATAGCTTGAGTTTGTAATAGTTAGTAGAGGGATATAGAGAAGATGGCCGAGAGGCTAGAAAAATGTAGGAGTTAGTAGGTTGGAGAAGTGAATATGTATGGGGAGATGAAGTGTGAAATTGTTATGTAACAAAGATTGGTAATGGTATTATTTTTTTAATCCTCCCCTCACTGTGTGTCTTTTCTGGTTCGATTTTTTTTTTCCATTTGGTCACGTGTGTGTGTGTGTGTGTGAATCTCTAGATAATAGGACTCTAAAACAAACTTATGCAGTTGTGGTTAAGTAAATAATTGAAGGGTTCAATAAAGTCATAGATCGAGGAAGAAAGGGAATTTGAGCAATTTGGAGGTTGAGACATGATTCATCAAGTAAGATAAATCGCTCCATAGGATTTAGGTGTGAGTATCATTGAAGGCATAGGCCTGTAAAAACCTTTGTAGATACAAGTTAGTAGAATAGTGAAATTTGAAAGATCCAAGTTCAACTAGACCGGCCTTAATCCTTTAAAAAATGTAATTTTGTTGATATTTTGGTGGTGTTAATTTCCAGTGGTATGTGTCCAATTGACATACCTTCAACCAAATCAGACTCACAATTTACATGAAGATAGTTGAATGAGTATTCTCGTTGTCCTAGTGGCCAGTTAAACTAAACCAGACTCACAATTACGTGAGAATAGTTGGATGAGTATTCATGGTGGCCGGTTAAATCGAACTAGATTCAAAATTGAATAAAAGGGAGTTAGAGGAGTATGGTTTTAGTGGCTTGGTGGTTGGTGCACTAAAGCAGTTTAGTGAAGGAATTAGAGGGTTGAGGCTAACCTAGTTACATCATTTTTGGTATCAGAGCAAGAACACTCTTTGGGAAGGAACGCCCTTGGAGAAGGATAAGATCATGAACAGATAAGATCTTGCAAGTAAACATGGTATTTTTTTTTTTTGGTTAATTCTAGAAAGAGTATTTGTTGTTTGCAAATAGCAGCAAGAGAAACTTGTGGCAACCCTACAACTAGTGAAGTTTGGAGAAGAGCAGGTTAATCTCTCAAGAGAAGGTGAGAAGATGCAGAAGCCTACAACTATTGCAGTTGAGGAGTAGAGGATGTTTAGAGGGTTCTAATGGACAGAACCATACATACCAAAAGGATAGGTTCATGGGGGTAATCTTAGTGAGGTACAATTTGTGGTGGCAGAGTGGAAAATACTTGTTACTATAGAGGCTTTGTTGCAAATAACAATGGGAAAGTGAAGCTCAAAAAGATGGAGAGGAATGTGGATAGTCCAATGAAGGTCTAAGAGGTAAGAAACCACATAGAAAATAAGAGAGATGTCAAAGAGTTTAATAGGTAGATGACTGAGATCAAGGAGAGACTTAGTGTTTTGAATAAGCTACTACAAGAGAAGATGAAAGAATACCAAAGAATTGGATGGAAGCTAAGAGTAAAGGTAAAATGACATGTTTTGCAATTGTATGAAAGGAAATTGAGGCACAAGTGGATTGTTTGGATCAAGACAGAGGAAAAACTCAAAAAAGTGGAGTATGGGAAACAATTCTTTAGAGCGGGAAAAATAGTTCACATTTGTGAACCAGAGAAAGGAGAAATTCTTGGAGAGGATGATGAGGATGATGAGGAAGATGAGAGTCTCAAGAAAATTTTGGAAAGTGTAGTCCAACACAGAGAAGAGATGTCAATGCTAGAGGCATCAAGAGAGACAAAAGAATCTCAAGGGTTTCAAACTAAAAAAAAATTAAGTGTGTGTTTGTAGGTACTGAAAAATGTGAAGATGGACAAACACAAGAATCTATCATAAAGGAGGAAGAGACAACATTTTCTCATGAAGGCAGTGAAAAAGAAGACTATATACAACCAAAGGATGCAAAATAAAAGGACAACTAGAGGTTTTAAGAGCCTCAAATTATTGTTGTACATAGCATGAGTCAACATGTTATAGAAGAGAAGGAAGTGTAGTTTCTAGCAAAGAGGAAATTGAAGGTAAATGGGAATGAAGGATTGCCATAACAATTAACAGGACTGAATTGGCCCATGAAGAAATCCAAGAAGAAGGAGTTGAAGGACAACCCTCAGATGTAGTACCAACATATTTTGAAGGAGAGTTAAGGTTGTTGGAAGAGTGGCTAGAAAATCCCAAGCATGATGAAGGAATCCAAATCAGTCCCAAGCAAAATCCAAGAATGCCCAACAATAGTATTATAATTGAGGAGTTTGAGAAGGTTTCCTACAAAACCATGTATATGTTGTAGGATGAGAGAAATATCATGTTGGTGAATGGATCTCCAGTGAGGAATGTTGAAAACTTTTAAGGAGAAAAGGACCTAGAGAAATTCATGAGATTTGAAGATAGAGAAGGAGAAGGCGAAAAAATGAAAGAAGGTTATATATGAAAGGAGAGTTAAACAAAAGGACAAAGGAAATGTGAAGTTTTCAAAATTATAACAACATATGATATATTATGAACCAGATGAAGGTATGGTGGTTCTTATAAAAGTTAAATATCATATTGAAGGAGTTTTTGAAGGCCATTAGTTCAAGCATGAAGATAATTTGGAACAAGATGAAGAAGATCTAAGATGGACTAGGCAACATGAATTTTTATTTTCAGTATATTATGATAGTGATGATTATGCAGCTATGGATCTTGAAGACCAAGAATACCATCTTAAGGATGAGATGAAAATAAGAATAAAGTTATGGAGAAATGAATATTTTCAAGATTTTCTAAAGTATGACAACAAAGCTTAAGAATAATGGCCAAGAAGCAAAATTTGATTGATCATAATTATATGAGCATAAATTTGAAAAATAATTTACAAGTGTGTGGATTTAGTAGTCAACTCAAAGGTATGGAATACTTGTTGCATGATTTCTTATTTGAAAAGCAATTAGTAGCATATGAGGCTGAAAGAATTTATGAACAACATTTGTTTGAGATAATTGGAAAATTAATGAATTGTGAGAGGAAATTGCATTCATGTGTTGTATAGTTGCATGAAGAGAAGCATAATGAAGAAGGAAGAGTTTTAACAACTCTCCAATATCTGAAGTTTTTTTATAGCAATGTCAAATCTATTGAAATATAGATGCATGGACTAGAAGTAATTGAAAAAACCTTCAGTGTGAGATAAAACAGATAAATGACATATCTAAATTGGAAATAAAGGTATACAAGAATGTATAAGAAATGGAAATTAAAACAAAGGATATGAAGAAGAATATTGAAGACACTATTGCATTTTAAGAAGTTGTAGAACAGAGTGGAAAATGTATTGGTGAGTTTCAATAAGAATCAAAGATTTGTAAGACAAAGCAAGAGCAAGAGAAGTTTACTGAAGGGATGCTTAGAGACAATACACTTGCAGAAAAGTATGGTGTTGGTGTATTTTCGATTTTGAATTTCTTTCCAAAGATCAATAAATTTGGTGAAAATGATGATGATAATTGTGATTTAGATAGCTTTGTTGTTTTAATCGATGAAAAGGATGGTACAAATCGAGATGGAGAAATCCATCTAGCATTTCTTGTTGGAAGAATGGATAGCATGGATAAATTATTATTGAGTTTTAATGAGGATGAATGTGAGACTATCTTACAAAAAATCAATATGATGTTTGAAAACTTGTTTGATCCTTATGAAAATTATGAAAAGGATTATTTGGAAGCTATCAGAAAGACAACTAAGAAGGGTGAAAACTATGCAAAAGAATGGAATAAGGGACATGCAAAATACATTTTTTTCTTTAATATATTTGTTTCATATGCTTGTATAACCATATAAATTACATAGAGGATGGATTTTCAAAGAAATCTCAAGATACAAGGTGGATACACATGTGAAATAAAAGTAGATCTACATGAAGCAAGCTGTTGGAAAATTGGTTGTTGTCATTGATGTCAACCCTAGTCATGGGTTTTGGACCGCAAGATTGATGAAGGTATTTGGACATGAAGGAAAATGCACATTCAGATAAAACACCCATGTATGGATAGTATACATCACGTTGTTTCTAGTGTTATGTGGCATGTCACATGGATCCTCATGGTTGGGGAGAAATGAATTTTTTAAGATGACAAAGTGAATTGAAGAAGGAAGTACATGTAGGCCCTGAAGATAATTATAGAAAAGAATTACAAAATAAGAAAGTATCAGGTCGGCCCTAATGTTAAAAGGAAGTGACATAAATGGTATAAATAAATATCATTATACATTCATTTGAAACACGAGTCAAATTTCAGAGGAAATCAAAAATAAAGAAGGCCGGATTTCAAGAGAGGATGAAGTCTTTTGGTGATGTGTTCTAAGGTATGTCATTTCAGGTCATCTTACCATTTTCGCTATAACTTTTTTTCTAGAACGATTCAGATGTTGAAATTGCTATGGTATTGATAAGACATATCAAGGTATCTGTGGTAAATGTTTCAGGTCTTGATTCGATATAATTATGGATATACACTATGTGGAAGATAGGGTTTTTGACCAGTCCTGAAGCTAGTCAATAAACATGTGTTCTAGGTAAAATAGTCATAACATATTCATATAGAATCTAAATGAAGTGGGACAATGTGCATTGGAAAGAGTACGGACTTTAGTTTCTTGTGTGCAAGTTTCAAAATCTGATGTTAAATATTGAGCGCGGAGCATTCTGTACAAGTTCGGTCTCCTGAATAAACCAGCATTAAACAAGGTCTACCATTCTCTCTATAACTTCTTTTTGGGGAGGATTCAAAGAGTGAAACTTGGAGAAGTTTCAGAGAATAAATTGAGTAATATTATCTATAGGATCAGAGTATTCCAAGAATTGAAGAATTGCAGAAATTGAATAAGTCTCAGGAAGAATTATCATGTTCTATGTGATGGTTGGTTGATGGTAATGATTTAATGTAAATTTTTATTATCTCTCATATATTCTTGTGTGGAAGGAAGGGGCAAGGATGGAGAGTTCAAATCTCTCTTGATATTGGAGGATTGTATCTTCCTCTTGGAGTTTTATCCCTCCCTTTATATTTGAAAGTTGTAGCTACCTTTGGAAGTCATTACTTCCCTTGAACAATAACTATTGATTATTTCTCATATATTGTGCATGGAGTATTGTGGTGTATTGGTGTAACTCTTATACTATTGTTCATTTCTCATTGGATATAATTGAATGGTTTAAGTATAAGTTGAAAAAGATTTTAAATTGTACTTGATATTGATTCACCCTCCTCTCAGTATCAACACAAGCAAACTATGGGATCTAGGAGCAGAAAACTTGACAAAAGTAAGGAATGTTGATCAATTTTTTTGGAGATTTTTGGAAGCCAATCTTAAATTCAAATTAACTTACCACTTTCAGAACTACAAACAAAGATAATTTATTAATAGAAGAATGAATAATATCTTGAAGAACCTAGAATTGCATACAAAGATGAAGTAGCAGATTCAAGAGAACAAAAACAAGTACAAGCAAAACATAGATGACGAAGAAATTGCAACAGTTAGGCAAGGGTTACAACTAGAAGTGAAGAAACAGTATGACCAAGAAAAGGAACAACAACAAATTAAAGCATGGGATCTAGGAGGAATGCATTAGTTTGAAGACTCATGGACACGAGTCCATGAAAAATGTGTACCCTTGGAGTCTAATGTAGGATGATCCATCATAGGTCAAAGTTTGGAATTTGACCTCTAGGAGGTCTTCATAATTTATGAAAGGGAGTGGGTTCCCTTAATTAAAATTTGTATTTTAATTGTAATAGATTCTAGGTTCTAGAAATATTCTACAAGAGGAGGTTGGATTGTTGTAACTTCCCACAATTATGTAGGAGTAAAAATTGATTAGATTTAAGATATAGTCAATATGGAGGTTAAGATTTGTAGGATCATATTTGATATTTGCTAAAAATATACGTTTGGCCCCATCCTTAGTGAACAGACATCAATTTTCCTTATTGTGCATATAAACACGGTTTGAGTCTGTAGTAGTTAGTAGACGAATATAGAGAAGAGGGTCGAGAGGACATAAGAATGTAAGATTTAGTAGGTTGGAGAAGTGAATAGGAATGGGAGATGAAGTGTGGAATTGTTATGTAACAAATATTGGTAATGGAGTTATTGTGTTAAACCTCCCCTCACTGTGTGTCTTTTTTAGTTCAATATTTTTGTCCATTTGGTCATGTGTGTGTGTGAATCTTTGGATAATAGGATTGTAAATCAAACTTGTGTGATTGTGGTTAAGTAAATAATTGAAGGGTTCAATAAAGTCATGGATCGAGGAAGAGAGATAATTTGAGCAATTCGGAGGTCAAGACATGATTCATCAAGTAAGAGAAATCACCCTAGAGAATTGAAGCATGATTATTAGTGAAGAAACATGCTTGTAGAAACCTTCATAGATCCAAGTTAGTACAATAGTGAAATTGGCAAGATCCAAGTTCAACCGGACTGACCTTAATCCTTTAAAACATGCAATTTCTTTGATCTTTTGGTGGTGTTAATTTATGGTGGTTCAGTGGGCTGGTGGGCGGTTGACAGACCTTCAACCGGACCAAACTCATGATTTACATGAATATAGTTGAATGAGTATTCTCAGTGGCCATTTAAACCATATTAGACTCATGATTATGTGAGGATAATTGGATGAGTATTCCCAGTGGTTGGTTAAATCAAAGCAGATTCAAAATTGAATAAAAGGGAGTTAGAAGAGTATGGATGGTGAACTAAAGCAGTTTAGTGAGGTATTAGAGGGTTGAGGCTAACCCGGATACATAATTATGATGCTTAAATTACATAATTGAGTAAAAATCTCATAATTATTTCACAAGGAAATAATTATTTGTCACAATTTCATAATATGAAACAAGAATTATTTCATAATTGAGAAAAAAACTCATAATTGAGAAGAAAGTTCATAGTGAGTTGGAAAACGCTCATAATTGAGCATGGAACTTGAGAAAAAAGCTCGTAATAGAGAAAAATATCATAATAAATTGGAAAAATCTCATAATTGAGCATGGAACTTTTGCATGACTTGCAATTGCTTAGTTCACATGCCAACAAGCTTATTTATGACTTGTAACTTCTTAGTTCACATGACATCAAGTTTATCTATAACTTGTATCCACATAATTCACATGCCATGAATACTATCTCTAAGATGTTCTAAATTAGTCCAATTCAAAAAAAAATTCATCCAAATTAGAATTTGGAAAGAGAAATTATCATTGATTTAAAATCAACTATTTTTCTGCTTTTCCATGATGGTCGCATGGACTGTTTAGTTGATATCTTTTGACAAAGAACTCATATTTCCACCATACCAACTCCATTAGATAGAGGATTATCTGAGCATTTTTTTGACATATTATATAATATGTTTCTAATAAACACAAAGTATACTACAACCCCTGTAAATTTATGATCTCAAACTCTAAATAGAATTGCATCTCTTTTGACTTGTGAATAGTGACCTTGTTAAATTTGAATTGCATTTCATGTTTTGGATTCGATCGTTCCTTTCATATTTAGTTTCATTTGTCTCATAAGTGAAATTAAAAGGAAAATTGCATTGCATGGTCATTTTATCTTGAGCATTTTGGCTTTCATTTGAAAGTTGCATTGGAGTGTTGATTTGATTTGATCGGTTTGGATCTGAAATTTTTTTGGATCATTTTGGTAGTCCCATTTGGATTTGAGGTATTTCTATTTAAGAAAAGGAAAATATATTTCCCCTTCCCTATCTAGTATTCATCAAAATGAAAAGAAGTGCATTTACATTTTTCATGTTATGAGTTTCTTTGGATTGGAAAGAGTCAGAAACACCATTAAGTCCATTTCATACCCTTTGAGTAAGCAACAACCATTAAAAATAAAAACATTTAATTAAAAATTAACTAGACCGTTTTCTTTTTAGCAAACCAATATAGTTTAGGACTTAGGGCCTTGATGTAGGTTTGGAGAGTTAACTCTCCAAGGCCATAAAATTGAAACTAAGAATTCACTAGAGAGACTTTAAATCCATTAGTAACAAGGAGCGCTTGTCAGGAAAGCACCTCTAACACAAGAGTCAAGCATGAGGTCACACTAGAGAAAGTGGGGTGATATCCCCTCTTCAATTTGTTTGGTGTTCATTGGACTACTACATGTATGGGGGTTTTGGAGCGAAGTGGCAACACTTCTCTCTAAAATTCCAGGCTTTGTTTCCTTTCCCATACGTTCGGTCCCGACCCACGATTGTTTTTTCTAGTGATCGATTGTGAAGTGGTATCCATAATGACCTTTCCTAGGGCATCACATAGGTGACTGCATGTGGGAAGTACCTAAGGTAGACATTGAATCCATGTTTTAGTTCCCCTAAAGGATGTTCATCTTCAAAAGGGTACTTGCACCAGTAAGGGTTGTTATGTGTGGGTTACCATAATTGTCTCTCACACCTTTACTAGCCAGTTCTTGGGGACTTGACATCCCCTAAGGGTTGGTTTTTGACAGTCCCCTTTGTCCAACGGTTTTCTTGTTGAAGCTTATATTTTCTAAATGTGTGTTATATGGTGAAGTCTATGTCTAGTTGGGCATAGATTATTATTTTTCTCTTTAGATTAAAACACACTTTTCACTATGACTGACCAACCTCTTCATCGATATCGTCAACCCTTTACTCATTTGGGTGAATATACCTTTTGGTGATTTGTTCTCATTTTGAGCAATACTCACTGTATCAATGGGTCATCCAACATGGGAGGATCTACCTCTACATATTCATTTGTGATTGGGGGATTCACAATGACCACCTCCTTGCCATCACTTAGTGGGATGGGTACTCCCACATCTATGCCTATGACGTCCAATTATTCCATTTGGAATATGCCACCAGTTACATCATTTCCATATTCCATGAGTATACCCAAAATTAGTGCGCTCATTGCATCATCACAAGTTTCCATATTCGGATTTGTGTTTAGTGGGGGGGGGAGGGGTGGGGGGGGCAAGGTATTAGTTTTACCATTGGAGGAAGATTTCCTTATGCCTCTGGTATCCTTATAGGTGACCCAGAAATACCAAATGTTGGTTTATAATTTGGTTGGAATGCTAATATTGGGTTTGGTCCTACTCTTAGTGTCTTTCCTAGTGTTGGGGACAGTATTTTCTCTGTGGACCCGTATGTCTATAGGGGAAATTATGTCTCTGGGGGTAATTATATGGGGGGATCAATGATGTCATACCCCACCAACACTCCCTTTGCACTAGGTACTGGTCATGTGCCACAAAATTCTTTTGTGAATTTCTTGCTCCAAGCTCTTAGAGTTCCTTCCTTAGCCACTCCAACATCCCTCTCTATTTCACTATCATAATGACTATCAAACTCTCGCCTCCCTATCCCCCAATTTGGCCTCTTCTTATAGGAATTTAGAAGAGCTTAGAGATAGACTTCATAGCATGTGAATTTGGTGGATACAAGTCATAGATAGGCTTGATGGCATGTTAAATAAGCAATCACAAGTCTTAGATAGGCTTGATGGCATGTATACCAAACGATTACAAGTCATGCACAAGTTGCGTGCTCAATTATGAGCTTTTTCCAACCTATTATGATATTTTTCACTACTATGAGCTTTTTGCTCAAATTCCATGCTCAATTATGAGTTTTTTCCAACTCACTATGAACTTTCTTCTCAATTATGAAATAATTATTATTTCATAATTATGAAATTGTAACAAATAATTATTTCATTGTGAAATAATTATTAGATTTTTACTCAAATATGTAATTTCATCTTCATAACATTAATAACATCCTTCCAAAACCTATGGTGGCAAATACAAGTACAACATGTGCAAAGTCCCTGATTTGTCCTTTGAGGCCAATTACGAAATTGGGGTGACTAAAGATTCAAGGTGATAAAGAAAAATCAAACAAAAAAGAAGAATAAAAAAATTGAACAAGAAAAAAAATGTAATGGAAACTCTGATTTGGAAATTGGGGTCGATTTCCAAATTGGAATGATGACAAACCAAAGTGGAAAGGAGGCCTAATTTAGAAATCAAGGTTATATGAGTTTGAACAAAAAATAAAAATTAAGCAAAGGAAACTCGAGAAAGGGAAGAAATCAAGACTCGAAGAAGAATAAGACTTGAGAAAACAATTAAGTCAAAACCAAATAAGTGAAACCTAAAGGCATATTTAGCTTAACCATCTAGTGGAAGAATGCAATAAGGAATCAAAGTCAATGTATAAATAAAAAAGAAGCATATTCAAATCAATGAAAAAATTAAGTTGGGGCCCTAAGTTTTGCTCAAAACTTAGGTGGGTTGTTGTGGGCACAACACGAAGATAACGACTTCTTCTCTCTACCACTAGTAGATCTAGATCCAAAGTTAGATCAAATTGACAAAAATTTTGGAATCATCTTGTCCTACCTTAATTAACTCAAGGTAAGAAAGCACTAATGTTATTTTTGGATGTGCCATGAGATTGTCAATACCTTGCTAGCCCAATCAATAATTAGCTCACAAAAAGCCCTAATTTAAACCTTAATGGAGACTAAAAAAGATTGAAATCGTCTTGTTTTACCTAAACATTTAAGTGAGAATAAGATTCGTGTTACCTTACTAGTCCTATTAAACTAAATCCAATTATATTATATTATATTTAAAAAATATTTACACTAATGCATATTAATAATGTCCTTGGAAAATTTGAGATTTACACTAATGCATATTAATAATGTCCTTGGAAAATTTGAGAAAACGTACAACTAGATTTTCTGCCTTTAAAGTTATTCATGTTATATGAAATAATATTTAAAAAGATTTTATACCATTGCATAGGAATATTGTGCACTTATTCATGTTATATGAAATAATATTTAAAAGGACTTTATACCATTCGAGAGGAATATTGTGCAGGAAGGTCTTTCGAAATTTTGAGGAATAATGTGAAGGAATTTTTTAACGTAAGCAAATACTTTTTACTATTTTCAAGTTTGAATATCACGATTCACTTCAAGTTGATTATAATTAATGGGAAGAAATTATTGTAATCTAATGGTTCATAAAAAGAATAAGTTGATTTTTTTAATATTTTTTTCTCAAAATTTGATAAAAATTTACTAAAGTTATAATTTCACTCCATTATAATTTAAATTGTTTTAACTTATTTTAAAATGATCAAAATTATTCTAATTTATTTAATTAAAAAAAAAACTTATTTCATTCAAATCTTTAACTTAAAAAATATCTAAATAACTATTTATTTAGTAAGTTTATAAATTTGGGTTTAGTTTAATAGTTTTATTAATTTTTGTTTACTACTATTATAAATTTGGGTTTAGTTTAATAGTTTTATTAATTTTTGTTTACTACTATTATTGGAATTTGACAAATAAATTATTGAAGAAATCTCAATTTTAGGTTACTTAAATTGTGTTTTTGAATGCATGAATGAATTTAACACCCTCAAAAACTCTCATAGCATATGAAATATGTAATCTAAAGTTTTTTTGTTAAAAAAGTTAGCATTGACAAAAAGTCGGAGAGGGTCTGAAAAAAATCGAAAAACCACGACAAACATTAAAAAATACAAAATATGTTCATTTTTTTCAAAATTTTAAACATATAAAACAACGACAACATCAAATAAACACATTGGCACATAAATATGGAGAAATCATTGATATGTAGTGGATGTCAAATAAGAAATTATACATCAAATTCGATATTGAATCCTAAAGGGCCAAAAGTTAGAACCAATATAAAATGACATCACATATATAATTATAAATGTATCTCATCATCATGAGGTAGATGTTTGATGTACAATGACAAATGAAACAAAACTAGCAACTAGGTACCTAATATCAATTCCCTCTCCCCCTTTTATGGGAAAATACAATGGGTTGTTTGTCAGGCATGCCCTTGACAGTAGAAGGCCTTGATTCTAACAGTGGACGACGACTCGTGTGTGTAGGAGTAGGTGTATCAATAAGTGTAGAAGGTTGTGTTGATGCTAGCACATCACCCTCCATGATGTCTTCAAATTGCTCCTCCTCCTCCCCTTGTTGCTCCTCTAGGTCTTGTTGTTGTTTGGGTTCCTCCTCTAACCATGCAGGTGCCTCTTCCATGATAAACATCTCAACCTCCACTCTCCACTTAGACAATACATCAACTTTGTCCAAGGAAATGGCATCCACATCCGGTGTTCTATCCATTTGCTTCAACCATAGTTGGGGATTGTAATGGACATACACCAAGTCATTAAGACGTGAGAACTCCAACCTGTAAGAGGGTCATAAAAAAATTAATGAGTTTTAACTTTTGAGGGTCATAATATATTAGAGGGTCACAGACTCATAAATTACAATAAATGGAATTGCTCATAAGTTCTAACCTAGGGAATTTCTTTGAGTGTGTTTTTTCAAATACACTCCAATCGTGCTCACATCCCAAAGAGGTACAGGTTTTACTCAAGATTCAGATGACAAATCTTTGTAAATTTGGTGCCCTTGCACCATAGTTTCTCCACTAAACATCTACAACAAATAAGAAAGAAAAAGAACATAAAGAAAACATAACTAAAATTTTAAATAAATTTTAAAACACATAATTGAATTTTAAAAATACAAAGTTCTAAGTTGAACTATATTCTAAATTCTAATGACTTACGTGGCATCAAAATAGTCCTTGCAGCAACAACATCTTCATAGCCAAATAGTATGGTACCATCCCGATACATCTCTATGTCGCGATTAATTTTGAGGCGAATTGCGACATTAGGTACCATCCTCTAAAGACAAGTATGGAGCCCTTCCATCACCTCACCATCAAAATCAAAATTGCATTTGTAGGAGAATGCGGGGTTGATGAAAATTGTTGTTGCATGAATGGGTCAATGGAGCATCCTAGTCCATCGAGTATCAATCAAATCCAATAATAACATCTGTCTACGAAACATGTGGCTACCGTTGCCCACATAATAAGCCCATATAGATTATTTGTCCCTATCCATGGCCTCATATAAATAGCCCATTGTGAGCTTATCGCTATCAACCAATCTCAAAACCTTTACCAAAGATTCACTCACTTAGCATACTTCTACCACTCATTCCTAGAAGGAGTCACTTTACACCAATCTGGAAATGGATTTCCTATCCTCTCTTCTGCTATATGTAGAATCCTGCCACTCATAAAAAACAAACATTTTCTTCAACTCAAACTGACATTGAAACAAAGACTGAAGAGTAATGAAGTTGGTGAAAAAATGAGTGATTGCAGGATGTTGCAACTCCCTGTTTTTGGTGTGTCTCCTCACGAGGATAAGAATGAAAGTATGGTTATATATGAACATGCTATCATGATCAATCACCTCCTTGATGAAGGAGGTTTTCTCCATATCCTTGAGCATCAAATCAATATAGTGTGCAACACATGGAGTCCAGAAAATGTCTTTCCATAAGAAACCTACTAGTAGCCACATAACTAGTTGCATTATCTGTTATGATTTACACCACATTATGCAAACCGATCTCCTGGATGAATGCATCCATCAACTCACACAACAATGCTGCATCTTTCACATGTGTCGATGCATCCACTAATTTGATAAACATGGTACCTCTAGGACAATGTACCAAGAAATTGAGAAGGGCCCTACCCTTCCTATCTCTCCAGCCATCAGACATCACTATGCATCCAGAGATCTCCCATGACTGCTTGAACTCCGTCAATCTAGAGTTGATGTTTTTCTTTTATGCTTGAAGAATTGCCCCCAACAACTCTTCAAAGGTAGGGCTTTTATACCCTGGTCCAACAACAACAATGTCATCACACCAAAATGGATTGTTCTTGGTGATGTTGAGAGGTATGTCACTCCAGAAAATACATCTCCCCACGACCGTGTCTGCTTCTTCCTTCTCCCTTTTCTTCAACACTCACCTGATGGAAGGTTGTGCTCGAGGGGTGGTTCGTGGAACAAAAAAAGATGCAGACCTCCCCGTAGTTGAATCTGTGGAGCCCCTTCCACTATATTGTCCCTCTCGGGTAGATTTCGTTGAACTTCTAACTGTAAGTTCGTCCCTCTTTCCAGTTGCTTCAACTTTCTTTTTATCCTTTGCTTCAAGTGAATCAAATGAAATTCTCATAATTTCTAGGTTAATATTAGGGCAAACGTCAACATCATGCCTGAGGATTTTAACTAAATGATAAATTTCCACCTACAAATCCCTCCTGGCATTTTCTACCCATAGAATTTGCAACTGAATCGTTCCTAGTTTGTCCCATTCTCAAGGACCCCATACACCCAAATTGGATCCAAAGGCTTCGACATATATTTTGATGAAATTGACAGCGTCAAAATTCAACCATAAGGCACAAAAAAAACAAGAAAATGATACTAAACTCCACTAGATTAGACATCTAGATTAGATTATTAACAATGAAAAATGACAATAGGAGGGTAGAGAAAAAATTAACATCTAGACTCAAGCTTCTTGTCCCATTTAAAAGAAAACCTTATATTATTTTAAGTGCATGAAAATCATGACAAAATGACAAAAACAAAAAAGACAAAACATAAACAAACAAAAATGCAAACTTACATAAATCTATGAAAAAAAGCATTAACATGATGTGATTTAAATACATACCTATGAATGGAAGATTCAACACCATTTACAAATGAAATTGAACCCTTGCTCCACTTAAAAACAGTGAACTCACTGGTAAAAACTTAAAAAGTTTACACTACTTACACAATTTTGTAACTCACTCCATAAATTTTTATATATCACTGAAATAAATACCAAACATATTACCAAAACTAGATTTCTGATATGTGGCGATTGTGTGTTAGTCGAAGCATCCCAACATTTGAAAAAGGATTGGTATGTGCCATTATGAGTGAAAACTTTTGAGAGAGATGTTTTTTTGACTTGCTTTGTCTGCTCCATTTTTCATATTGACTGAGAATCCTTGGAAGCGCTTTGCAATGTCAACTCAGACGGCGAAATCCTTGATTTCGTGTTTGAGTTCGTGGTCACAAGTGAGAAACAGTAAAGCAAAGGTATATAATGAATGTCATGTGTTGGATGACAACCTTGCAGGGATATATCCCTTGTCGGAAATATAATATGTGGCTGTAGCCCACCTTTACGCTAACAATCCGCAACAACAACGCGTATATAAACAAATCCCTGAACCTTCACCTCCATTAATATAATCAAACACCGTCATTACTTTTGCGAAACAAGGATATACATTACGGAGTGGGGGCGTGTGAAGGAAGCTTCATTGAATTTCAGACACCATAAAATAAATGTCGCGAGGGGAACGAGTGCCTGCTTCAGAAACACGAGATTTATTAATTTTAATGTAAGTACCTGTCCCAGCGACCAAATCGGACACCGGCATATCTGTCCAGACAAGATGACAACAACGTCCCACCTTGCCTCCATAAATTTCACTTATGCTTCCCATTTCTGTCGTGTACGCCCAGCTGTGATGTTTGTTGGGCCAGTTAGTGCCTTCCAACCCTAAACCATTTTTTCTCTCAGGATTTTCGCGGTGGAAGGCATCACGAAGTTGCTCGCTCAGCTTTATTGTTTTGTAAACCAGAGGGTTTTCTGTCTAACTAGGGGCCGGCTATAAAGTGTGGAGAATAGCAGCTCTACCTCTGCCTTTGCATGAGCCTATAGCTTGTGCACCAAGAAAAAGATAACGCCTGCATTTATTGGATTGCAAAATTTATGACTCGAAGTGGACCAATCATTTTTCCTTCTATTTTCTCGATTCTAGCTCCTCCTAGGTTTTGAGCGTCGAGCTCTGTCCAGATTACTGTGTAGTAAACTGTATACCTAATTAGTGACGTGCTCAATCCGTTTATAGCCAAGGCGCTCAAGAGAGTATCAAAATTCAATCTCTCACGTTGGCACGCTTGCAAATATTAAATTTGATTAGGACAAAGTACAGAACTAGTACTTGAAAATTTTTGGTTGATTTGGTAATTGATTGCTCCTGGGAAACTAAGCTCCACTACACGCAACGGGAAGTCACAGAAACATTCGATTTCTCAATGTAAGTTTCATCCGTTTTCGAAATAGTCTATTTATGCTTGCTTGCTTTTGCATAAATATCGTCATTGGGATTGGAATTGGAAGTTTTAACCTGCAAACTTAAACGGCATTACGTACGACCTACGAGCCTCCAGCTCTGTCGACTGATTTTCCTTTTCCCTAGGTATACCTATTAGAACGGTTAAAACTTTGCAATACTGCCGATTGCCCAACACAGTTGAACGGTTTCAGCCCACTTTTTTCCGCATTGTCTTTGGTGTATTAAAAGCGGAGACGAGACTGCTTCTGGATCTGCGCCATAATTCTATGAGCAGCTCTTTTCTGTGGGTTGCTCAGAAAAATATATATAGGTCTTCTTAACATGCAATGCCATTGATTTGAGTGTTTGGGTGTTTTCATTTAAACAGTGTTTTCTAGTAGATAATCGAACGTTTCATGATTGTTATACAGTAGTAGAGAGAATTATGGTGAAGGATGGAGTAGGCTGTGCAATGTTTAATAACAAGGGCAATTTGTCGGTGCCTCTTTCAACCATGGCGACAGCTAAAACCCATGGCGAGGAGTCTCCTTACTTTACTGGCTGGAAGGAGTATGACAAAAACCCATATGACCCACAGAGCAATCCGTCCGGTATCATCCAGATGGGCCTAGCAGAGAACCAAGTAAGATCAAATTGTTACACTAAAAACTATTGGCATGTTATAATATTTTAAGGTCGCAATCGGCGCCTGCCAAATATTTATTCCTCTTTAAAAGGTATCCTTTTTAATGTTGGATTTTCTTCTTGCAGGTATCTTTTGATTTGTTGGAAGCATGGCTGGATGAGCATCCAGAGGCATCAATTTGTCAGGAAGGCAAGACAACTTTCAGAGACACTGCACTGCATCAGGATTACCACGGATTGCCTGCCTTCAGAGAGGTGTGTGTATATCTAGAGGAGTTGTTCCTCCAGCCATTTTTTTATTCATTAACATTAAACATAAAAGCCCAACATTATTTAAATTGCTCCAATTTGATTATTTTTGTGTAGGCATTGGCAAGATTCATGGAAGAAGTGAGGGGTGGGAAAGTTAGATTTGATCCAGATCGTATTGTGCTTACTGCTGGAGCAACTGCTGCCAGTGAGCTGCTTATGTTCTGTCTGGCGAACCCTGGGGAGGCTTTTCTTGTGCCAACTCCCTATTATCCAGGGTAATTTAGGGTTCCTTAAACTAAATTGAATTTGTGATGTAATATGTTAGAAATCCTTGTTGGATCCAGAGTAGCTAAATGTATTTAGAAATTTACTTAATAGATGGTACCACTTAAGTTATTAACATCAAACTAATACTTAAAATAAATGATAATAATATTATAAGTTAATCAGTCTCCGAGGTGTATGATAATAGAGGTGTAGGATGATAGATGATCAAGTGTGTTGTTAAGGCATTATAATAGATGATTAAGTGTGTTGTTAAGGCACTTTGTGATGTTAAAGTCACCCATTGAAAATCTGTTGGGACAAAAAATCCAATCATGTTAAAAATTAAAAATTGATGTGTATCAAGGAAAAACTAGCTAACAAAAAAATATTATAGGTTAATCAAATCTTTATAAAAATATAGAGATTTAATATAAAAGCTATTCAAAATAAAACGAAAGATCCCCATATTAATCAATGTAATTTGTAGTGCAGTTTCGACAGAGATCTAAGATGGAGGACAGGCGTGGAAATCATCCCAGTTCATTGCCACAGTAGCAACGACTTCCAGGTTACATCCTCTGCGCTTGAAGAAGCATATCGTGAAGCTGAGCAGCGGAATATTAGTGTAAAAGGAATACTGGTAACCAATCCTTCGAATCCATTGGGTACCACATTGGAAAGGAAAACATTGGAGAATCTCTTGTCCTTTGCATCAGAGAAGAACATTCATCTGATATGCGATGAAATATATTCAGGATCAGTCTTCTTACCTCCTGATTTCGTTAGTATTGCAGAGGTTTTACAGACCAGTGGAAGGCCAAACGACTCAGACCGCGTCCATATTGTGTACAGCCTTTCTAAAGACCTTGGCCTTCCAGGCTTCAGAGTTGGTGCAATATATTCTTATAACGACACTGTCGTAAGTACGGCTAGAAGAATGTCAAGTTTCAGCTTAGTGTCCTCGCAGACTCAGCATTTCCTTGCCTGTATGCTTTCAGATGAAGATTTCACGAGAAAGTACATAGAGGCCAACAAGAAAAGACTACGAAAAAGGCATAGGATTATGGTTGCTGGTTTGCAGAAAGCTGGTATTAACTGCTTGAAAAGCAATGCGGGCTTGTTCTGCTGGGTAAACCTTACACAACTTCTGCCATCAGAAAACCTTGATGGAGAAATAAAGCTTTGGGAGACAATCCTGTATGAGATGGGTTTGAATGTGAGTCCCGGTTCATCTTGCCATTGTATTGAACCAGGCTGGTTTCGAGTGTGCTTTGCTAACATGAGCGAGCATACCCTACAGGTTTCCTTGCAAAGAATACAAGGATTCATGGACAGTAAACAGAATTAATAAATTAATTACTTCTGCTGCTCGCAAGTTATGAGACGAAGTCCCTGCGTTTCTCTACCATATATTAGAAAGCTGATGACTCCTGAGTCGTAGAGTAACTATGATATATCGTTCGCTATATAAACCATGTTTGTTTGATTCTTTCATGCACAGTTTTGGAGGGGAGAGTGGACTCCTCGGTGTTGGCGTTTGAACACCACTTTTCCCGGTGATTGGTTGGATTGTTTTTATAAATTTGTACGATTCCGACCCACACCTACTACAGTTTTGGTCGACTAGAGATACCACCTCTGTAGACCTAATTTTTTACCAGAGCCACACCCGTGGCCTGTTGTACGTACATTATATTTTTTCAAACTGAATATGAATTTGGATATTATCTTTTGGTCGACTAGAGATACCACCTCTGTAGACCTAATTTTTTTTACCAGAGCCACACCCGTGGCCTGTTGTACGTACATTATATTTTTTCAATTTGGATATTATCTTTGAAGAGATGGATGCATATATATTGCACCAAGTGAGCACACCGTTTGCTGTGTTCTGAGATCCCATTATTGCTTGCACATTCAGACTGTCAAGTATACAGTCAATGAGTTGCCCTTTTTAATGCTTGGATACCTTGAAGAAAGGGATGTCTATATATTGCACCAAGTCAGGACAAGGATGGCTATGTTCTAGGTTCCCATGGTTGCTTATACAGTAAATGAGTTGCCTTTTTTAAAGCTTGGATATCTTGAAGAAAGGGATGTCTGTATAGTGCACCAAGTGAGGACAAGGATGGCTATGTTCTAGGTTCCCATGATTGCTTAGGTTCCTATTGTTGCTTATACACAGTAAATGAGTAAATGGGTTGTCTTTTTTAATGTTTATATACAAATCACTAATATGACATATTCAAATAATATTTCAAAAATTATTATTATTATTTATGTAAATGAGTTGTTTTTTTCAATGTTTATATACAAATAATTAATATGACAAATTCATATTTCAAAAATTATTATTATTATTAATAAATTAAATTTGTAATTTATCAATTTTTTTCAAAACATTATTTTCTGTAAAACTTGACTGTTACCACTATAATTGTTCAAAAGTATTTGTTACCACTGTAATTGCTGGAAAAATTATACATCCCATAAATACAATACAAACACAACTCTATTAAACAACTCTATTAAGAAAAAAAATCAAACCTAAACCATACTTCAAAAAATTATAAAAAAACAAAAAAATCCATATATATATATATATATATATATATATATATATATAATTATAATTATAATTATAATGTTATGTCATATAGATTAAAATTTGTCTCTATTTTGAAATTAATTTGGTACAAGTATTTGAATAGTTAATTTTTAAAATTGTAATTTTAATTAACAATATAATAAAAAATCTATATAAATAAAATGATATTGTTATTAATGTGTATAATTTAATTTGTAATAATGATAATTTATCATGAATGTATATATTGATATTTGTATGAGTATCTTAAGAATAGTTAACTTTTAAATTGTAATTTTAATTAATAATATAATCAAAAATCTATATATTTTATAGTTTTATTTATTTATTTATAAATGAAATTGTCATTAATTTGTAATAATGACAATTTATCATGGATACATATATTTCTAATACAATATTAAGTTATAAAATAATTTATTTATTTTTTTAAATTAAATTTCAATTTTTCAAAAGAATGTTAAAATTAATTAACTTTCAAAATTATCATATTAATTAATAATATAATAAAAAGATCATATATTTCATATTGTGTCCTTAATTTGTACAATTTAACTTGTATTAACAACAATTAAATGTTATAATAGTATGGTTAAAAAAAATTAAAAAAATAGAAAATTGAATTATGGAAAATTTTTAATGGTTGAAATTAAAATTAAATCAATCTTGTAATACCAAGAGAAAAAATATGCTAACAATAAAGTTATTCAATTAAGGGTGTGTTAATGTGAAATTGAAATTAAAATTAACCAACAAGGAGACTAAATCAAGTTGCAAAAAACTTAGAATCAGAAGGACCATGTGTATTGTGTGTGAAGTAATTATAATTGTATTAAGGTTTTGTGGAGTCTTCTCCTTTGACCTTCTCATGTATGTAAGTTACTCATATAGTAAATGAAGATGATTTCCTAAACACTCCCTTATATCAAACATTAGATCCCAAGCAATTTCAAGACTAAATATCATCATTTTGAAAGAGTTGCAAGAAAATAAAGCAAGTCTCATGTCCCTAAGTTACTCATATAATAATAAAGATGATTTCCTAAACACTCCCTTATATCAAACATTAGATCCCAAGCACTTTCAAGACTAAATATCATCATTTTGAAAGAGTTACAAGAAAATAAAACAAGTCTCATGTCTGTAAGTTACTCATATAATAAATAAAGATGATTTCCTAAACACTCCCTTATATCAAACATTAGATCCCAAGCACTTTCAAGACTAAATATCATCATTTTGAAACAATTACAAGAAAATAAAGCAAGTCAGAGTTACAAGAAAATAAAGCAACTCATTCTTGAAAAAGAAAATAGGAGCCCACATGTTGTTTTGTAGGTGTCGTTTGAGTGGATAGGGTTTACCCTAGTCGTTGCTCATAGGTATTCCCTCATTGATTGTTTCCTTTATAGCTTGAGTTAGATGCTTGTTGGTTCGAGTTTCTCTAGAGATTTTAGTTCTATGTTACGTTTGTTTCATCGTGGGAGGGATTTCCACTTCAGAAGAAGAAACCTTTGCTTTTTTTATTAGATCTTCCAGATTTTCTAGTGAGAAACGTCCTAAGAAATCTAGGTTTGTCAATAAGATTGAATCTATTCCCAATCTGGACATGATGTCCTCTAAGGAAAAAATATTTCTATTATTCTATATTATTGTACACGAGGGGTTTAACAGGTAATATTTTTGGCCTTTAGCCTAGTCCTTCTCTAAGGCAAAAAATAATTCTATTATTCTATATTATTGTACATGAGAGGTTTAGCAGGTAATATTTTTGGCCTCTAGCCTAGTCCTTGAGTAGTTGAAGAATGGGTTGATCAGAAATGGGATGTTTCAGGAAGTATTACTATTCTTTATTGTGGAAAGGGTTTATTTTTATTTGTTTTTTATAACAAATAAGAGAGTTATCTAATCTTTAGATTGGGCCCTTACTTCATGGGCACTGGGGGAATGTTCCTTTCCCACTAGACTCTTAATTTTTATCCACATATGGAAATATCTTCTGTTTCTATTTGGATCAGAGTGTCACACCTCCAAATTATTTTGGGGGGGGATGATTCCTTTAAAACTATTGGAAATAATTTGGGCATTACATTACCCATGTTGAACCAAAATGGAATATTTACACTTGTGTCAGGATTTGTGTGGAAGTAGATTTTGAAAAGGCCCTACCAAAGGAGATTCAACTCAATTTGGAGGGATGGAGTCACAATCAATCCCTTGACTACAAAAAAAATCCCTTTAAGTGTAAATCATGTCATGAACATGGTGATTTCACTAAAAATTGTCCAAAAGAAAAAAAAAAACGCATCCATCTTCTAATCAAATTCCTCCTCGGAATAATCTTGAGAAATAACCTTTTAAGCAAGTTTAAAAAAGGTGCAAGAAACAACAAACTCAATTGAACTTACCTCTTCAAAGAAACAGTCAAAGCAACAACCTTTAAAGGATTCTGCATTCAAGATGGTTTTGAATAGGAAAAGGGATTTTTAGTGAAAATCACCATCCAATCCAAAGTCATATCAAGAAGGTTCACCTTCATCGAGCAACAAATATGAAGCTCCAAGGAACTTAGAGGAAAAGGAAAATGAGCAAAAAGTTGAAAAGGAGCACGTAATGGATCCAAATTCTATCAATGGCTTGGGTCCATCCTCTAAGGATTGAGAAAACAATGCAAAAGACGAAAATGTGGATGAAGATAAGAAAAGAAGAAGAAAATATAGAAAATTCAAAGGACGAAAATGAGGAAGTGGAAGAATCACCAGAAGAAGAAGGGGATTCAACACAAGAAGAGGGATTTGAGGCTAAACTACAGGTTCAATCTCAACCTCTAAAATCCTTTGTTGAATTTCTAAAGAAGGCCTCATGTCCTTCACCCCCCTTATAAGGGGCAGAAAATCCAACCAGAAACAAATAGCTCATGAGGCAACAATGAATATTCCCTAGGGGCGCTAGCCAACCTTGGAGCGTCTTCTTTAGATTAATTATGTTATTCTTTGTAACCAATTCATGAAAATTTATTCATGTATTAAAGAAATAGATAAAGAAAGTAATCTAAAGATCTAATCTTCCTCCCTCCAGTTCCTTGAAGGGAGGACGAAAATCAACAATAAGTTTAAATATTATTGTAGCCAAAATTCTTTTTGATGTAACCTCGATGCCATTAGTTGTTGTAGTTTTTTAATAGTCTAGCTTTAACTTGTCTTAAAATGTAATATTCTACTAGAGAATCCAAGGTAAATATGCATACATAGTCAAGTTAATAAAGAAAAATCAATCAATTTTCTAAATATGTACAATATCGAAAATATCCAAACTCAACAAAATGAGAAAATCGAAACCTAAACTAAAGAAAACCATAGAAAAGGGGAAAAGTTAAACCAAATGGAAACAAAGGGATTACCAATAGTAAATCTAGCCAAGAGTAAAAAATCAACAAAAGACAAGTAGAGAACTTAGGTTAGACATGAAATTTCATAATCAAATTCAAAAGAAATTGAGAAAATTCTTGTAGCAACAAAGCCCTAATATCAATTAGGGTATTGATCAAATCATCTTAAATGATGTGGTCAATCACCTAGTAATCACTAAATAAATGGTAATCAATAACACATATTGAGAGAACATGACTAATTCAAAACCATAAGAGGCAAGGTGATACTAGTGAGAAGCTTTGGCAA